>APFE031613781.1:17985-258165 GCA_000404065.3 Pinus taeda
ACAATTTTCACAGAAATCAAAGTCCAGAGAGCTATTACTCATACCTTCTACCATACCTTTACCATGAAGTATTCGAAGACCCTTCTCTCCAATATGTCCAAGCCTTTGATGCCACAACATGGTCTTCTATTCAGAGACCACTAAATTTTTAGCTCCACTTTCAGGAACCACACAACTGTTGCACTCATCAATAAGAGTGCTACCTTGCAGCTTGTACAGAGTTCTAGTCTGAACTCCCCGCATCAATACCAATGCTCCTCGAACCATCTTTTGAGTATCCTTCTCGAACACTATTTTTACATCTGCATCATCCAACTTGGTTCCAAAAATCAGATTTTTGGCCAATGCAGGAATATGCAGAACACCCAGAAGTGTTCTAACACTTCCACCTTGCAACTTCAACTTTACTTTTCTGTGACCAATGATTCTAGCCTTCCTATCATCCCCTAAGAAGACATCACCACCATCGTATTTCTCATACTTGCAGAACCACTCTCTATGGGGAGTGAAGTGAAAGGATGCACTTGAGTCAATCAACCATGCCTCATGATCTACATCTGTACTTAACAAAGCCATGTACACATTCCCACCTTCATCTGAGGTAGTTTTCGTATCTGTAGAAGGAGCATCATCAGATCCCTTTCCTTTATCAGGAGCTTTAGATTTACAGTCCCTTTTGAAGTGCCCTTCCTTTCCGCATTTCCAGCACAACACCTTTACAGGTTTTCCTAGAGATTTAGGTTTCCTTCTGGATTTAGATCTCCTAATTGATGACTTATTTTTGTTTCTGTTGTGGGACTGTCGTCGTATGGACAAGGCATCACTATTCTGGCTCTCCATATTTTTCCATCTCATTTCCTCTATTAGGAAGGATGAGACTATTTCATCAAAATGCAAGGCAGTTGCATTGCTACCTATTGCAATAACCAGACTATCCCATGAATCTAGTAGAGAACACAACAAACTAATGCACTTATTTTCATCTTAAATTTAATGTCAACAAATGCTAACTAACTTACCACAGTATTAAACGCATTCATATGCATTATCACCGAGTCTCCATCTTTCATCCTCAGGTTATACAGCTTTTTTTGTAGGAACTCTTTATTCACCAGAGACTTAGATTGGTACAAATTCCATAACTTGTTCCACAAAGCCTTCACCGTAGCTTCCCCTGATATGTTCAACAATACTGAATTTGAGACGCACAATCATATTATGCTCTTTGCCTTTTGATCCAACTTCTTCCATTCTTCATCAGACACTTCCATTGGTTTAGTACCTAGATCTACCGCAATCCATTGATCTTTATCCACCAACAAATCCTCCCTATTGAGTTTCCACAACTCAAAACCCTGACCATTAAATTTCTCGATCTCTATCTTTCCACTACTCGCCATCTTCTTTCACCACCAGAATCGATCTCGTAGATCTCCCACTGAAAAAGGTCTACCACAGGCCCTAGAGAAACCCCTCAACAACAAAATCGTCCCCTTGAATCCAAACCTGGCTCTGATACCAAATGTAGGTTTTAACCCCGTACAAAAATTACCTGCATACGAATTCTAAAACACATAAAATAAACAGTGCAAGAGCATAACACATAAAACACATATACACAAATATTTTCCCTTGGATCCCAAAAATGGGACTATCATCTTGATTCTTCATTATGTTCCCTTTAATGTTATAATGCATATTTATTGATGCTGAAGCATCCAATACCATGGACCGAAAACCATCGCGTCCAATACCATGGACTGAAAACTATCACGTCCAAAAAACATGTGTGAAAATCATGCACAAAACCATAGGTGTGTCCGCCCAACCTAACATAGGGTCCAAAACCAAAATTTTCTGAGGCACTGCCCTAGACCCCATAAATGGGGTTACGGGTATGCCTGAAACCCCTTGTGACCCCACCCCCCACCCAACTACACAATCGGCGCAACAAAGGGGGGCTCCACCCCCCTCTAAATCCCCAATTAACTACATCGGCTAGTCATGGAAAGAATATATAACCTGTAATGTTTAATGTGTCAGGATTGAAGTGGCAATATGTGAGCTAACGATTCCTGGAGGCACCACATTATTTTGATTAATCCCTACCAATGGGAGGATACTATCGTTACACTTATCATTGTAGAAAACAAGTGTCATCACCATCAATAAATGAGCTTCCTCTTGGCTCAGAAAGATTCATTAAGTAAGTTGTCCTTCACTTTCACATCAGTTTCACCACGAATTGATCATATCCCTTTTTTGTTTCCTTTATCGCATCTTTGACTAGATATCTTCCCACTATTGTGAATCCCTTCACTCCTCCCCTTCAGGGAAGTCAAGAAATAGATTATTTCTTCACAATACTATTGCACCCACATGCATCTCAGTCACTCCAAGTGCAAACACACAAACATGATGAGAAACACACAAATGATAATCAACACAACTCTTCATTCCCCAATTCTAATCTGGGATGGAGCACACAACTACTTCTCTAAAAAAAAACAAACATACAAAACAAGAATCCAACACTCTGTAGCTTCTCCAAGCAAATGAATCATTCCTCTATCCTAACTTATTTAAAAAGGATATAATGTACTAAATCTCACATGTTTATGGCCCCTCCCTCAAGGGACTCAAACCCATATGGGCTTTAATATCAACAAAAAAAGTAGAGGAACATACATAGGATACATATTTCATACACAATAATTCGTATATTACAAATCAAGACCAAAATTCAAGCCACATAAATAGTGCTAACGAGATCCAAAAAAATTATAAACAAGGAGAATATTATTGAGAAAATATCTTAACAAAATTCCAACAACTAACAAACAAATCTGACATATATACTATTGTAAGCATTATTCCAAGTGTTATCATAGCTTTACTTTAGAAGATCAAGAATATGGATGCTATTAGTAGTAATCAAGAAGAAACGCATACAAAGATTCAACTCCAAGATGAGAGGATGAACGGGGTCATCATAGATGAAATCATATCAATTAGGCAAGTAGATGATGTTGGGGAGAAGGGAAATAGTGAGATGGGTTCAATTAAACAAGGTGTAATAGCAAAAGTGAATTCTAAAGTGACCTCAGATTCTGACACAACAGACATGCATTTTAAAGGAAATTTTACATATTACGACAATGTTTGTGCAGATCCTGACACATCATGGACCATACTGTTATCGAACTTGGAATCAAGATGAACCTTTTGGATGGGAATTCAAAGGGAGATATTATTTTTTCAGATTCCGTATATGGGTATATTGAGATTGTTTACACATCTCTATGGTAGGATGACATTTTGCAATGGAATGAACATTAGGTCATTCAAAATGCTTTGGTATCTACACAACATGCAGAGTTTATATTAGTGGGTTTAGGTTTCATGACATTTGGAATTATTTTAGGCTAATCCAGTGTCTTCGAGCGCCACTACTGAGGAAGTCTTGTAATGTATAGACAGTGAAGAAAAATTTCCTATTTTATACAATTTTTTTCGGGAGAAAAAAAGAGAATGCTCCCGTTAAGAAAATGTTTTACATACATCATATTTCTTGTGCAATAATAGGAATTTGCCATACTTAAAATAACTAACCTACTGTCGTCTTAAAAAGAAAAAAATTACCTCTCTGTAACTACAAAAACATCATTCATATTTTTCTCAAAGGAACTTAGTCATATAATTTCCACATACTCAGAAGAAGAGAGAGATATAAGAAAAAAATAAAAGGATAATCCTAGACATCAGAAAACTACTTGTAGGTACCTATAAGACACAAAACAATAAGGAAATCTTAATAAATCACAAAAAATCCGTGACTTTGGACAACCCCCTCCAAAAGGAGTTCAAAATGCATCTTCCTTGGTAGGAGAGACAAATCATGCTTGGGGACAGAGTCAGATTCAAAATTTTGTTCTCTAAAAACATGCTAGAAACATATCCTCGAGAAGGGAGACTTTAATCCCCTGATCCTCTAAATCTAGTAGGAAAAAGAAGGAACCTATAAGGCATTTGAATCTTGAATCTAGTTGATTGTTGTATTAGAATCCCTGATAACCAAGAGGCTATCAATGCTGAGCCACTAATTTACCTGTAAGGCACCCCATAATGCAAGAATTTGTTTCCCTATAGTTGACCCCAAAACCACCAAACCACATGAATTGATAGGAGCTCCTTGGATTAATATGGAGAGAGACTCCACAACCAAAACGACCTCGAGATGAAGCCCCATTGAACAAAATAGGGAAGAGTTGGACAAGTCAACCAAAGTAATCTTCGTGAAGGATTCCTTGGGACTCCAAGGGTCAATTTCCTAAGAAATAGGCCATGCTACAAAGAGAAGATAGGCTAACATCAGGGGTGATTCCTTTGAAAATATATTCATTCCTGGAGCACCATATGCCCCAAAAATCATATACGGGAAGAGCCCCTGTATGGTTTTGATTGGTGTTCCAAAGAGAAAATCCATGCTGTGATTGAAGAGTTGTCTCCACCAACCTAAATCCCCAAAAGAGAGAAAACCACCTTCCAAATGTCCCAAGCAACGAGAATAGAATGAATAAATGTAAACAATCCACCAAATCATATTTATAGAGAAAACAATAGCCAGGCCCCACCATGCCTTTGTTCATGAGGGTATCCCAAGTTAATATTTGGTTGTGGATAATTAACCAAGAGAAACATAAGATTTTAATGGGGAGATCCCAAGTCCACAAATGTTCATATAGGTTGGGATTAGGGAGATGGTTGACACTTAAAGAGGTATGTTCATAGAATTTGGAGGTTGCGATCTTACCTTCCAATATATCACCCTCCCCAAATCAATCTGCCTAGTCCATGAGACAATGCTATAGCATCTTGGAAGATATTGGCCCGATATGCTTCCCATTCTACCCCCAGATGGGTTGGAATCCCAATTTCCCATGCATCTGACCAACATGGATTTATCAAAGGTGCTTGAGGACACCTCTCGAAGCTTGCCAAGTTGGAAAAACCCCTATGATTTAGAGTGTACATGATAGGGGCTAATAGAAGATGACTACTAGGAATTACTTTTGATAGCATTCAATCCCACCAGTACCTTTAGTCCATCTCCAAAATCCCATCAATAAGAAATATATTAATTCTCATTCTCATTTTCGTTCAGATACTAGTCTATATCTTCAAAACCCATTCTCAACGTTTAGTAGATGGCTTGTTAAAATGTAATCAATAATATGTTTAGCCACTCTTTTCAAAGAATGCCAGTGTTGTAGCCTCTTTTTAAAACCATTTTAAAATGGTGTATTAGTGATGGTAAAATTTGTGATGTCATTTATTACTTTACTTAGACTTCATTTTTTTATCAATAATTATTATAAATTTTACCTTGAGCTTAAATCGATTGCAGATATTCTAGGATCGAATGGATTCCTAGAATTTTCTGGGATTTGAATCTGTAATCAACATAAGGAAGTTTAATTTTCATAATCATTTTCATTTTTATATGGATATTTCCAACTACAATTTGCAATGTTGAACTGAGCTCAATTTTTCACACGATTGATAATTTTTTTTCATCTCAAGAAATTGCCCCTGGAGTAGCTCATAAGTGTACATAGTCTTGCACTAGATTGGACAATGGGACTTGTGAGGACCAAGCCTCTACACATAGTTGTTGAACGACAACCTTTGAACATCACATACTCGATAATTTGCAATATCATTTTGAGGATAGTTATCTAAATATAATATAAATTTCGATATATATTTTCTCAAGTAATTTTCTGTAACAAAATATGAAGATGGTGGGGGCTTACGTGTCAACAATTTTGACATTTTTAATGATGCACAAATTAAATCAATAAATTTTTTGTGACACATGAACTAAATCGAAGTGTAAGACCAACATGCCAGATATCTCCTCCCCACAAACCCCACCACTCCCCCCCACCAAATTTGAAACTAATTACCCCATAGATGGATTACAATATTTCAAATTCTTGATGACGCCTTTTTGAAAAGTAGGCTATAGAATCCTTTGAGTATGAGCATTTTGAAATTTTGTGAGGTCAAATATCATAACTATACTGAATGTAAATGCAAGCAAAATTTATATTTTCCTTTAAAGAGTTAGGGTTAAATAAGAGTAACTCATTGGAGTTAAATATTAGTAACTCATCGGAAAGTTTCCTTGAAGATTTTATATAGGTCTCTTAATATTGACATGGGCGATTTTACCTTATCACAATTTTGGTTTTTTTATTTGTTTGAATAGTTTTAACATTATATGCAATTTTTTATAGCAAAATTATGAGAAATTATGTGAAATTATGAAACAAACAAAGAAATGAAATGTTATGCTCAAAAATTTATTGTAAAAAAAATACTTGGAACAATAATTAACAATATACTGTGCTCCCTAGTTATTGACATCTAAGGAAGAAGGTTATTGGTTATAACAAAAATAGCTTGCCACCATGTATGCAAAGTAGTCATTATGTGTATTTTCAATTAATTAGTTAAGTACCACATTAAATATATGAATGTATATATTGAGCATCTTATGAACAAACTACTAAAGTTATGGGTTGGCATCACTATGTATGATATCTCTAGATTAATAGGAGAAAATAAATTTCAACTCCATGGAATATTTACATAAAAATTCCTGATACCCTAGAGCTAACACATTGTTGTGATATGTAATGTACTAGTGAAATTTGATATTAAATAATTTTATAAATAAATCACGCATACATTTGAAATAGTTCCTTGGTATAAATTAATACTGGAATTAATCCATATCGTGTAGGTATTCAAACAAATGGAAAATTTGCATGTCCAATTTGTGGTCCTAGGATGAAATCTCATCCTTCGAAAAGTTCAACAAAGGAGGTGTTTGATGAGCATAGGCACTTCCTCCAAAACATATTTTCAATGGGAAAGACAAGACTCGAATAAAACCATGAAGAATGACACCTCACCTATGGAAGTTGGAATATAATAGAAATCGTCAAGGTAAGCAATTACTCTATGTATTATATATAGTGTTTTACAATGTTTATATGTATTTAATTTTGTTTATGGTATCTATCAATTATTATTGTAATTTCATATATGTTTCATATAGTGTGTGAAGGCATTAACGAGATTCCACAAAGTATGGAAAGTTATCCTATACAATTTAGTAGGTTGCCCTAATATCAACACCTATAATCAACACATTTGTTCAATACAATGCTATTAAGAATAATCTAATAGAAACACTAACCTAAATCTTTGATGGACGGAGTGATAAGGAAAAAGTTATCAAAATTTGCAGTGACATTGAGGAAGGAAATCATGCAATGCAAAATGTGATTCATTTAAATAGTGATGGACACTGAGATAGTATTCCATGGTCATTTACAGAGTAGAAAAGCCATATTGTAAAATAGTTCATTTGGAAAATTAAATTTCCCACAAGATCTTCTTCAAATATAAATAATGTCTTAATAAAGAAGGGTGAGCTTGTGGGGGGGGGGGGGTTATTTTATTGTATTTTTATGTTGGTCTACATATTTTTAGTAATTTTTTTCTACTATTGGGTCAATGTGTGGAACTAGATAACACTTTTTAGCCATTAGAAGCACTCTATTGAGATGTTTGAGCGCTTAGAAACAAATCCTTGATCAAGTTCCTATGTAACCTGAGTTAACATAGGATCTTGATCGAGCTATGGGCTCGATCGAGCTCTGGGGCATCATTGAGCTATTATTTCCCATGAAAAAGGCCTCATGCAGTCTACGCAAGCCAATTTTTGTAGAATGCGGGGAAAACGAGAGCTCAATCGAGTGTTTTGGAGCTCAACCGAGGGTTTAAGATATGGAGGAGCTCAATCTAGCCACCCAACAACCCTGCTAATGTCCTAAGAGATCAAATTGACCACCATGTAAAAGACAAGGTATGATTGCTATCAATTTTTCATGATTTAGATTAACTTTATTGAAAAAATAAATAAATTAATTTGAAATAAAAAAACTACAAAAAATCTAGAAATCTATAAAACCACATCCTTAATTAAAACCACAAAAAAATCTAAAAAAAAAAACAAAACAAAAGCCACAAAAAAATCCAGAAAAACCACAAAATTACAATAATTATTTGAAGTTGGAATCAATGCATTGAAGAGGTTTCTTTCCCAAAGTAAGAGACATACATTATTAATACCAAGGTTTCATTCCAAAACAAAAAGCAAACACTATTAATACCATTATCAAGGATAAGGAATTTATATTTAACTACTTATTTAGAAAAATAATATCAAATAGTTCACCACCATTTAGTTTTTTATTTTTGCATGACTACTAAACAAGCCATGATGTTTACATGTTTCACCAAACCTTTATATTTTCTCCATGTGTTTTGACTCGAATACTAAGATCATATTTTAGTTAGGGATTTCAATGTTGTGTAATTTAGCTTGGATATTTTACATGACTGGTAGATTATCTAGTGTGAAATTATTACAAATGTTTCTCATATATCTTATAAAACTTAGAAATGAAAGCTTTTTTATGGTATCCTTTTCTAATCTCTAC
Source organism: Pinus taeda (assembly GCA_000404065.3). Classification (NCBI taxonomy): domain Eukaryota; kingdom Viridiplantae; phylum Streptophyta; class Pinopsida; order Pinales; family Pinaceae; genus Pinus; species Pinus taeda. The sequence goes on from APFE031613781.1 coordinate 26,565, forward strand.
CCTTCCAAGTTAAAAGAGGTAACTCCTACTTCTACATTGTTCACTAATTTTCATAGATTTAGATGATCTCAAATAGCCGTGTTCACAAACACCTAATTCACTAAATTTATGTTTTCAAATTCTTATTATGACAATGTTGTTGTCCATCATTCTCTATCTTTTTAATGTTTAAATTCCTTCAAACTAACACACTAATTTGATTCCTAAAGTGATTTCTAAGAGACCTTTAACATTACTTGAAGAGTCACTAGTATGCATGACCCAAACTTATGACTCAGTAGTTTTTATAAAATAAATTAAACTTTCATTGGTCATTCCTTGGAAAAATAAAATAAATTGTTTAACTAGAATTATTTTTGTGTTCATTTACTAGAAAAACCATGATGTCCACATATTTGAATCTAGCTCCATGCCTTTCTCCATATATTAATAATCAAAGTTACTAAGATCATTCCTTAGTTTATAAAACAATCAATTTATTTTCTTAATCATTTGCAAAGTCAATTATTTATTGTGACATCACCAAACAAGGTCCTCAAACAACTCATTTTGAGAATTTTTTTCTCTTTTTAATATTTTAAATTGAAGGATATCCTTTATCTAATCTCCAATATTCGAAGGAGTTAAAAATTAGTACTTCCATAATGTTCACTATTTTTCCTAAATTCCTATGACATCAAGAGAGCACATAACTATATAACATTTAGCATATCATTAAGTTACTTCATATATATATATTATATATATATATATATATATATATATATTATATATATATATATATATATATATATTATATATATATCTATCTTATATATATATATATATATATATATATATATATATATATATATATATATATATATATATATAGATATATATATATATATATCTATATATAAAGTATAACATAACATAGCATAACATGTAACATAATTATTAAAATAATTCATAACATAACTATGTAAATATATATAACTATATATATATAAACATAACTATATATTTAACTATATATAAGTATATATATAATTATAATTATATAACTATGTAGAAATTTGATAGAGCTCAAGAAATTTAATCTAAAATCAATAGACACAATTCTACTCTATTGATCCGCGAAATGAAATTCACAATTTAGAACAACATGCATAGAAATTCAATAAGAAAAACCACAAATACACAATGATTTCTAGGGGAACCCAAATAGGAAAAAAACCCCTTAATCCTATTTGCATTAATCAACTGAATAGAGAAACTACTACAATTTGTTGTCCAACTTGAGAGCTCAACTTGCAAAAGAATATATGTTATCTCTACTCAATTAGAGAATCTCGCCAACACTTAGCCAGATATCAACTCACCTAGCCTTCTATTTCCTTGCGCAGTTCCTTGGGAAATTAGCTCTTATTATTTAGGAATTTCCTCCAAATTGATTTCACAATTCCCAACGATTGATCATATGATCTCATGCAACACTTGTACACTCAAAGTAGTTCATAATTACTTGTACAACACCTTATCGTCTCCACTTTAGTTGAGGAACTTGAATTCCTTACATGCACTAGCTATTTCAGATTGGTTGATCAGTTAACTAACATATCTCTGAGTTATGCTGCTGTCCAACTACACAACTCACTTTCAACTGACTCCAACAATAGTTAGAGGTCAGTTAGTTGAATACAACTGAAAATAACTGAAGTGAATTACTAAAATTTAGTGACCACACATGCATAACTCAACTCCAATCTCTCTAACTCAAATTTACTAAGTTAACTAAGTGAGAAGAACCATGTAACACAATTTAACTGCCTCCAAGTTGTCTTGCTGATGTGGAAATTCGATTTCCTCAACTTGACTAAGGCTAAAGTCAAATTGAACCTTTCCTCCTACATTTTTTCAACAATCCTTCTTAGCTAGAAACGGGTTTTCAACCACCCTATCATGTACCTATGGAAATCAAATTTAACGTTTTCCCATGCCTTTGTCAAGACATCAACATCTTACTCAGTTGGAATGTATTGTAGCAACATAATTCTCCTCTATACATAGTCCCACAAATGATGATATCGAATATCAATGTCCTTGGACCTGTCATGAAATACCAAATTCTCAAAGAGCTTAATGAAACTTTGATTATCACTAGATATAACTGTAAGATCCATCTCCTGACTAAATAGCCCCACACGTATTTTCATTATCCAGATTGTTTCACATGCTACTTTACTTGCATCCATGTATTCAACATTTTCAAAACTAAGTGCCAAAGACCTTTACTTCTTGTTGTACTAGGAAATAGTTGTGGACCCAACATTAAAGATAGCACATGATGCAATTTTCTTGTTGGATGAACTCCCTGCTGAATCTGCATCGGTGAAGGCTTACATATTCACTCCCTCTGTCCGTTTGTACCATAATCCATACTCGGTAGTGCCTCTGAGGGACGGTAGTACATCCTTTACTTCCTCTCAATATAGCTTGGTAGGCCTCACCATAGCTTGATTAAGTTGGCTTATTGCATAGCACATGTCGAGTCATGTGTTCACAACATATATAAGTGAACCCACAAGATGACTGTAAATGGTAGCATCAACCTTTTTACCTAAAGTGGCATTCTCCTTTCTCTAGTTAGTAGCTAGAGGTGTGTCCATGGGCTTACAATTATCTATGTGAAATATCTAAAGTATCTCAGTAGCATACTTTCCTTAAGACATAAATAATTCCTCGTCACGCTGACATACCACCAGCCTGAGGAAGTAATGCATGAGGCCCATGTCTTTCATCTCAAATTACCTTGCAACATTCTATTTGCAAGAGGGGATTGACTACTCATCACCTATCAATATTAAATTATCAATATACAAAACAATAATAAGAAACTTACCATCTATCACAATGTGATAGAGGTTCACATTTGATTAACTTTTGGTGAATCTCAATCCATTGATATAAATGTCGATCCAAGTGTATCACGCTCAAGGCGCATGTTTGAGACCATGTAATGCTCTCTTAAGTTTGCACACATGCAACTATTTTTCATATGTCTCAAATCCTTTTTACTTCTCTATGTAAATTTCCTCCTCAACAACACTATTGATAAAGGTGGTCTTCAAATCCATCTGGTGCATTTTCCACCCCATCTGTGTAGCCAATGCTAGAATGGATCTAACTGAGGAATATATTGCAACTAGTGCAAAAGTTTCCTCATAGTCCAGTCCCTCTATCTGAGAAAATCCTTTGGAAAAAAATATGGCCTTGTACTTCTTTATTCTCCCATCCACTACATGATTCATTTTTTAGATCCATCTCGAATTAACCACTGATTTTTTTTCTGGTCTGGGTGACACCTCCCATACACTGTTTTTCATGATGGATTTGTATTCTTCCAACATGGCATTAACCCAAAAGGTTGAGAAACTTTTTCCTCAAATGAAGAAGGCTATGTCTTAATGAGCTCTGACATGAGAGTCATGTACCCAGTGTACCTATAAGGTGACCTATTTTTCCTGTGCTTTAATGTGGGGGCTCCCATATTCTCCCTTCAATCCTATAACAATATATAAACTTATTTGGTTCTCTTTATCCCCTCTCTGGAAGATTATGGTTGAACGCGTGCCTCCACTCTTACTCTTGTTTGATCCACTACATGTGGCTTCTCCATAACCTTCTGAAGCTCATCCTGAGGCTCCTCCTTTGGAGCTAGAAGCAATGACTCTGGTGAGATACTCAACTCTCATTCTGGAGAGATTCTCGTAGCCTTGTTCTCATCCAAATTGACATATATCCTCACAATTGTCATCCTCAGTGAAGGTAAATACACTTGGTAATTGTGTGGACTTTCAGTGCATCCTACAAAAAAATCCCAACTCTGTTGTAGGCTCAAGTTTCTTCCTCGAACCCTTAGAGACATAATAATAAAATGAAGCTTCAAAAATTCTGAAATGAAACACATCAGGCTTTCTCCTAGAAAAATCTTCCTCTGGTGTGATCATACCAATTATCCTATGAGGAATTTGGTTCTGCAAGTAGATTTTTGTGTTGCATGCTTCTTCCCATAGATGTAATGGAAGCCCCTAATCATGCAACATGGCCCTTGTTTCTCCCACTATGCTCCCATTCTTCCTATCGACTACTCCATTCTCCTGTGGGTTATGGGGTGATGTCAATTTCCTTTGAATACCTCATTTCACACATAAATATATGAAGTAATGCAAAACAAATTCACCTCCATTGTCGCTCCTGAGATCCTTCACCTTCTTCCCAGTTTCCTTCTAATCTAATGCCTTGGGCTCAACAATTTTTGAGAAAACTTCATCCTTCCTCCACATGAAGAAGATGCAACATTTTCTAGAGAAATCATCAATAAAAATAACATAGTACTTATGTTTGGTTGTGGAGTTTGTAGAAAAGGATCCAAAAACATCAGAGTGGACTCGCTCCAAGATTGTATTTGCTCTACAATCTCAATTATGGAAAGTGGATTTGACATATTTCCCCAATGTACAACCCTTGCAAACATTCTTCTGGACAAGGGAGCCTTTAGGGAGACTGACGGTAATTTTCTACATGATAATTGAGGCACAATGGTGTAAATGACCCAATCTCTTATGCTAGATTTCTCAAAAATCTTGACTCGACACTTTCTCTTACTTCTTTATGCAGTATATTTTCCCACCTAAAGTTTGTATAGGTTCTTCACTTGAACCCCAATCTCCTTCTCTTGTCCCATAGCTATGTGTCTCATATAATATTTCCCTTTAATAAAAATAATATCACAACCATGATCCTCCAAAACTATTACAGTGATCAGGTTCTTCTTCACCCTAGGTATAAACATAACATCTTTGAGGTAAAGAGGCAAGGCTTTCTACCTCTTAAAGTTGTCAGTACCAATTCCCATAGAACTATACCTCCCATAATCCCCCATTTCGATATGAATTTGGAGATAATTCTCTTCCAGGCTACTAGAAAACTCCTTGCACCCTGTTATATGGAACGAGGAACCAAAATGAAGGTACCACACACTCCCCATAATAGTGTTAGCCATGCATGCTATTAGGATGAAGTCTAATTCGAATTATTAAGTGAGTGCATCACTTACTACTCCTTCTGAAGGCTTCTTGGTAGAATTTTTGTGTGGAAATTTTGTTGCACAGTGCCGAAGTTTGTGGTAGTGGAAGCATTTGATCTTCCTCATGTCTTTCTTCTTACCATTAATTTGGCTAGACTCGGGTTTTATTTGTGTCTTCTTCCTTTTTCCATTCTTCCCCTTTCAAACCAATGAAAATTTCTCTTCATACTCATCTTTGGATGATGTTACATCCCATTTATTTCTCCTAAACTTTCCTTAAACCAAATTGGAGCACAACCTTTCCCAATTTGGTAGTTTTTCCCTTCCATGCACAGATTCCTACAAGTTGTTCTAGGATTTTTGAAGACCTACAAGAGCAAGGATCACCAGGACATATTTTGCAACATTTACATGAAGCCCTCCAAGCTCATCCTGAACTTGTGTAAATCTAGAGAGATACTACAAAATAGTATCATTCTTTTACATCTTATTGTTTTGAAGTTTGTCTTTTAGGGCCAATTTTCTATGGTCGCTTCCTTTTTCAAAAATCTCACTCAGTGCCTTCCACGTGGAAAATATTGTCTCTTTTCCATGGATATTCGAGACCACATGGTCTCATACACCTTCCAAAAGAATTATCCTGGTCTTTGAAACATACTTCTTCCACTTGCAAAATGGTGTGAATTCAACTGTGGAGGCTTTGCAATGTTACTTTTGACATATTGTAACACACCATTATTATCGATCACTGCTTCCATTTGATCCTTCCAGGCTTTGAAATTTCAGCTACTCTCTAAGGCATACTTAAATCTTAGTCCGTTGAAGGACATCATCCTGATCGTAAAGAAAAAATGTTACAAGAAGGATGTAAATTCGAAATTGTTGAGAGACAATTTTCAAATACTCATTATAATGTGAATTCTGAGTCTTTAATACCATGTAGAAATTTTATAGACTTGCAATTGCTCAATATATTTAATCTAAAATCAAGAGATACAATTATACTCTATTGATCTATGGAATGAAATTCAAAATTTAGAACAACATGCAAAGACATGCAATAAGAAAAACCACAATACATAGTGGTATCTAGGGGAACCCAACTAGGAAAAAACCCCTCAAGCCTCTTTGCATTAATAATATGAATAGAGAAACTATTACAATTGCCTACTCCATCTCAAAGCTCAACCTACAAAATAATAATTGTTCTTTCTTCTCAATGACAAAAATTGGCCAGTACTTGGCCAAATATTATCTCACCTAGCCTCTTATTTGCTTGCACAATTCCTAAGAATATTAGCCCCCATTGTTTAGGAATTTTCTCCAAATCTGTTGTGTGATTTGCAAGGATTGATCATCTAATCTCATGGAACAATTGTACACTCAAACTAGTTTGCAAATGCTTTTATATTGCCTTATCATCTCCACTTCAACTGAGGAACTTGAATTCCTTACATGCACTAGCTAGTTTGGGATGATCGATTAATTAAATAACATATCTCTCAATTAGATTGTTGTCCCATTCCACAACCGACCTTCAACTAAGTCCAACAATAGTTAGAGGTTAGTTAACTGAATAGAACTGAAAATATCGAACTGAATTACTAAAATTTGGCAATCACACATGCATAATTGAACTCCAATCTCTTAAACTCGAATTTATTGAGCTAAATGAGTGACAAGAGCCATGTCACACAAGTTAATTGCCCCCAAGTTTTCCTGTTAATGTTGAAATTTTATTTACTCAATTTGACTAAGGCTAAAGTCAAATTGATCCTTTCTTGCAACGTTTTTCTACAAACTATACATATGAAACATAACTATATAAATATTTTTTTAAATATAACATCACATCACATAACATCACATCAGATAATGCGCACACACACACACACACACACACACACACACACACACACACACACACACACACACACACACACACACATAGGCGTCGTCTACAAATGCCACAAATTCACCCATAAATTAATTTTTAATTGAAATTCGATGATTTATTTTCCAAAAATCTCATCATAGGAGTGTTTGATATATTTTTTTGATGGTCAAAATGGATTCAACACCATCAAAAACCCCCTGGGCACAAAAAATCCCAAAGTTTGAGAGCTGTAACCTAGATTAGCCAAAATTTATGGCGAATTTTGGAAAAAGTCATGTTAAAATTTCCACAATTTTCCTAGCGAATTTGTGGCCTCAGTAGCATACTATTATGTGTGTGCGTGTGTGTGTGTGTGTGTATGTGCATTTTCAAATTTTAACAATGCATCATTGATACATACATTAAATCCATGATGAAAAGTGCATTTAAAGTAAATAAAATCATTTTGACTCTTTTCTAATTTGTAGGTCATATTGTTTCATTATGTAGTGTGATGTACCAAAAAGATTCTCTCCGTGTGCTTCCAACGATTAAATCTCATGTGTCAAAGTCAAACATTATAAGGACCTTTTTATGGAGTGTCGAGGGGTTTGCTATACATGGTTGGGCTTGTAATAGATCATGTAGCCCAACCGGATTGCATGTGCTACTCATAGATTGTGGATCTGAAACTAATCGAAGTGATAGAGTCAGTGTTTATGTTGATGATCATGCTACTGATAGTGGACCTTCTTCACCTATTGCAAGTACACCTCCAACATTTAAAAATCTTCTTTAAACTTTATGTGTTTATGTCTTGAAATTGTCTTCAATTTTTAAATTATCCTCAATTGATGTGTTTGAATTTAATGTATATGTTATTATGAAAAGTTTGTTACATTTGTTATTAAATCACATTTATGATTTGAGGATCCTTAGTTGGGAAAAGTTGAAGATCATCCTACAACGTAGATCCATACATGGAAAAATGCTACATCCATTATTACACTAGATGATGTTAGGGCCCAACATACATGGATCACACAAGAGCTGGGTGAACTCCCTGCTATGTTGCCTACTGGGTGTAGTTTGACTTTAATGCTAGAGAGCATCAATATTTTGATCGATGCATACCACAAGGTGAGACCATGAAGCAAATTCTTACATTCCATACATGGGATGATGAGGCTAGAGGTTAGAGGCCTAGATGCTTGGGGGTTAGTGAATATCACCACCAAGGAAATTGATGTTCATGGGGTGTTCTTTGACATCCCTTGAGACCTCCATGATAGACATGTTGGCCTGATTCTACTCAAATACTTTAAGAATGTTGATGTGGATCCATTTGTTTATGAACAATTCATAAGATCTTAGGGTTAGTTCCCCATCATGGCCAGGTCCCCATTTACTTTGAAAAACATATATATGCGGAGTTCATGCTACATATGAGGGCAAATTACACTAGCACTAGATCTTCATTTTTATGGGTTAGGCTTGGGACATGGCTATGAATTTGATGGGGCTCATAGGGACCCTGCACATATACCACCACCTCCAAGATTATTTCCACTACTATCTCATAGAGTGGTATTACCAACGAATCTAGAGAATTGATCACATATTTTCACTAATACCGAGAATGCCATTGCTGATAACATGCAGATGACATTGCCTAGTGTGCAAGTCGCATTGCATGGAGGTATGTGCATACCACCATTGTTTCCTCCTAAACTTCCAATTCCATTATATAATTATTCATACTTCGATATTCTAACTACTGACTAGCTTTTTTCATATGCAGATATGTGTCTTGATGCCATTCGTGACACTTGTAGGGTGCACGACTTGTGTGACCTAGGCTAGGTAAATATATACATAACTTTTGACTCTTATTGTCAAATTATACATAATTTGTATTAATTAATAAGTTCATATCATATTATATTTATATTAATAAGTTCATGATAACATGCAGAAACAACCTGGATACATCGACAAGGTTTTGAGGACATACGAGGGGGCACTTAATCAACTAGAGTAGTCTTCACCAATGCATGTTTCTATGGATTCTCCTCCACCTCAACCTCCACCTACAGTGCCTCAGGACACTCATTTTGAGGAGAGTCACTATGTATAGTCTCATAGACTAGCAATTGATGTAACTTTTTTATTCCTAAGATTTCAACATTTTCTTTTCTAAAGTTACATGCATACTAATTAATTCGTAGAGTAATTATATTTTTTCTTTGACATTATGTGCAGAGGCCCAAATGTAGAGTGGTGTCAATATCATAGTTATGTGGATGCATGAGTGAAATTATAGATATGGAGACATTGATGATGCGAGTCCATCAACGTAGGCCCGAAATATTGAGCCACAGGAAGTGGAGCACCAAACCTAGATTGATCAGACACCCATCCAACTTAACTTGCATTTGGACCCAAGTGAGATTATTAAATTCATATGTAATTAAATATGGTTCAAAATCATTTATTTATAGATTTTTTATTTTTTATAAATAATGATCTAAATAATTTGAATTTGAATGTGTTATATTGTAGTACCAGATTATGGATGCTTACTTTGCACAGTCAAACTCACATAGGAGTTCTAGTGACAGATTCTAGAATGGATAGTTTGTATCTTTTTAGGATCATTTCATAGGACACATTCACATGTGATATGTATGGACTTTATATATTTTCATACATGGATAGTTTATGGATCTTATATCAACATTACTTTAGTTTATGGATGCTTATTATTTTAGTTTATGGATGTTCATGTAATGTAATTTGTATGTATTTTCATATGAAAAGTTTATTGATACATTCATTATTTTAGTTTATGGATGTTTATTAATATTTTTTTATGGATATTCATTAAATTTGAGTTTATGTATGTATTTTATTATGTCACTAGTTTAAAATATTCTATAGTATAACTTTTATTAAAAAAATAACAATTTGTATTTAAAAGAACACAATTAAAAGACACAAATTATAGGATTGAAATAAGTTTTAAATTCAATTTTAAAATATGTTTGGTAAACAATTCAAATAAGTTTCATTCAATTTTTTCTCTTTTGAGATTATCTACAAGAGATTTAACAAGATATAAGTAATGTAAATTGGAATTTAATATACCAAAAATTAATTAATAATATATTTCTATAATTTTATATAATTTTATGAACTTTCCTAAATTTAATTTCCTATCCAAATATTCCAATCAATACCTTGTCTTAATATCTTCAATTAAGAGCATTCAAGAAGTAAAATTTTACATAATAATAATTTTTATTTCTAGTTTCGTAGGCTAAGTAAATAAGTACCATCTTACTATGATACAAGCCACTTTAATACTTAAAATTAACTAAAATATATCATGTGTACATCAATTTAATATTGAACATGGAAAAAATTACATGTATGTTTCATATTGGTTTGTACAAAGTGTATGTTAGTGCATAATCAATGTATGTTATTTAAAGAATTAATGATAGGTTTCTATAATTTCATGAACTTTCCTAAACTTACTTGAATATCCAAGAATTTCAATCAATTCCTTATTTCAAGGCTTAATTAAAAGGAAAAAATAGGATTGAAATAAGTTTTATTCAATTTTAAAAGATGTCCTGTAAACTATCAAAATAATTACAATATTACTACATGATGCAAGTCACTTTGATACATAAAATAAACTAAAATATATCATAAATATCAATTTTATTTTGAGCATAGAAATAATTACATATATGCTTCATATTGGCTTATAGAAATTCATTTTAGCACAACCAATGTATGTTATATAACTTTCTTGAGGAATAATGAGTTATGATAGGGTTTCTAGCTATATACGTGGGATGTACAAGATCGATGTCATTGAGGATAGATCTAATTATGGGATCCATGTTTTTTTTTTGGTTTAAATCTTTGCAAGAGGAAATTCATGGGATGGGATCCCACAAACATGATTTCTCTCATCAACAAAAAGATTTGGTGGGTTAGTTTGATAAATACTGAAGTTATTTCCATTTTATGGATTAATCGTGCTTTTCCCAACATGGATCTATGGATAGATACATTCTATTTTGTTGGATTTGGTCAAGTTATCATAATTGAATGTTCAAAGGCTTCATGGTGGATGCTTTCCTCACTATCACATATGTATCTAATTCCATCGGTCACGATATTGTGCTTCTGTATGCGACGGATCTATTGGAACGATGATGTAGTGTGTGTGACTACTAACAAAGGATTCTACAACAATGCATTTTGATGTAATGCATGATTTCATCAAAATGACTGGCATGATTTGTAGCTATAGAGAGAAATTGATTAGTTGCAACTGGGCCTTATTTGAAGTCAAAGGAACATGATTTTCAAGAAACTTTGGTCACAAAACTAGAATCAACCTCCTGTCATAGGTAACGTGACTCCCATCTCGTCAAAAACACATGGGATTTATTTAGATATATGAGATTTTCAGAATCAAATGGATTGAATACTTTATGTATTCAGTGGTGAGTAGGCTCTTAAATCCTTTCTCTTCTAGTATCTAGTAAACTCTTCTTAGATCCCCAATCCACCCTTGAATTTTCAAGTCACGAAAAGAAAAGAATATGGAACTTGGATGTCGAACCCCATATCTGCGTGAAGGAGAACCGCTCCAAATTTTTATCAAATCCTTGAAAGTGAAATCTGTATGCATGTGGGTCTATATCTGGGATTGGGTTCAAATTACTAAGAAAAGGATTCAATAACATTTGTGTATTCCAACAACCCTCCAAATCTTATTGATGGAGGGAAATCTTTACAAGAGGACTACAAGTTGCAGGTCTATGGAATGGTACTTGATTCAATCATTATTCTTAAAATGAGACTGCTTGGAGGATGTCCTGAATCTAGCTCCAAAGGACCAATTTCTTTCAAGGATGTAGTTAAAGGAGGAAATAATCCACACAAAAATTCAAAACACTCCCCTAATCTTCATAGTCCCTATATTCTAGAGCATATAAATCAGGTACCGACTTTGATAGTCAACCTTTTAGAGGTCAATGAGCTCTACTCTGATTTCCATGCAAGAGAATTTATATGCATATTTAATGGTTTCTAACCCAAGTCAAAGACTTTATATCAATGGATTTCCTCTACTTGGACTGAAAACTATGATAGCCAGCTATGTTCTAGAGGATATTCTATTCTTGAGTTTGACACAACAAAAGATATGGACTATGTATTAAAAGAGTGACCATGGTTCTGGGGAAATGCAGTTCCATTGATGATACCATGGTATCTGGACTTTGATGCAAATACCACAGTGGTCTCCAAAATGGGTATGGGTCTAGTTACATAATATACCCTTGCATTTTTTGCATCAAAAACTATAAAAACGGATAGGCAATTCTTTGGGGAAATTAATAACGGTGGATGCAGATAGAGTCTCAAAATAATTTTTCACATTTTCCAGGATCTGTGTAGAGGAAAAACTTATTAAAGGTTTACCTGATTGCATCATTTTGATTCATAACAATCTATAGTGCTCCCAACCTCTTGACTGTGAGAATATGACATTTCGTTGCCATATATGTCTTCAAACTTATTATCTTCAAAATGTGTTTCCTCAAGCAAAGGAAGACACTAAAAGAAAAAAGAGGTAATCCCAAATGCTAAATGGCTAGAATTTTTTAGAATCATAGGAAGCAGAGTAGAGGATGAAGAAATCCCATAGAACACTTCAAACATTATTGACAATAATTCCTAGGATATCACACAGAAGAATGAGGTCAATAAAATTGTTCCTTAGTTCCAATCCCTTTAATTTAGTAGCACCAGATTGAGAAGATCACATCTAAAAAAGAAGTGAGTGGAACCAAATGAATTCATGTTTCAGAAAGTTTGGATTCTGATAAAGAAATATCTATAAATGTAGAAGAGAATCAATTGACTATTTTATCTCCCACTCCCAACTCTATTGGTTGGTGGAAAGTGGAAAAAAAGAATGGTAGAAAAGAGTAGATTAGTGTTATTTATTTTGCGAGTTTTTCTCTGTCTTGGGCACATGGATTTGTTGTTTTTCTTAGATACTTGTTAGCATATGAAATATGTAATTTTGTTCTTTATGAATAAAATTATGATTTTCCCTGGGGGAAAAAATGTATGTTATATATAGGAATTTTTTCAACCATCCCATATACCATTGCATGGTCAACTCTTACAAGTATTTCAATCATTCCTTATATCAAGGTTCAATTAAAAACTACAAATAGGATTGAAATAAGTTTTGCTCAATTTTAAAAGATATTATGAAAACAACAAATACGTTTTATATAATAAATATTTTAAATTATAACATTTCTATAATTTTACATAATGTTATGAACTTTCCTAAATTTACTTGCCTATCCAAGTATTTAAATAAATTCCTTACGTCTTAAGGTTGAATTAAGAAACTCAAATAATATTGAATAATTTTGATTCAATTTTAAAATATGTCAAGATGTAAACTACAAATAAGTTTTATGTGATTTTATTTATTTGGAGGCTATTCTATTTGTTGTAATTTTTACAATCCAATATGAAGAATGTGTGGGACTTTTTCCATTATTTATATCGAACTGACACATGGCATTTATTAATAACATAAAAATATTTCAATGTTGTTCATAACCTAGATAGTTGAATTTTGATTTTAAGTAAAACAATATCACTTCATCTTGGTTGTTAGATACTAAAATGGATTTTCTAGAACCGATTATGATGTATATCTATAAAATATCTTCCATGCTCAACATGAATTCTATAAACGACGTTTAAAAAAATTAATATATATATTTTTAACTAAATCTATTTCTAAATCCCTCTTGATTCTAATTTATAATTAACTTTTAGATCTTTCTTGGTTCTAAAACTATGGGGTTCACATAAGGACCATATCCATAAAAATAAAACATCCTTAAAATTAGCAAAACATTAGAAACTTAAGCACCTCAAGGAATCTAAGGTTATATAACATATCTACACCATTATGAATCCATCCTATCCCAGAGGAAAACATTTCTCTATGAATATTATTCACATTCAAAATTACAAAACTACAAAAGTATTCAATTGTCACATTTCTAAATTACAAAATTCATATGTTGATCTCTTATACTAGATCATATTACACTTGACTACTATAGAATCTTCTTTTGGTGTTACCATACACTCATCTGGCCACTGGGTGATAGAAATGCAAGTCTCCATAATACATTCATGGTCAGATTCTATCATCTTCCATCTCCTTGGTTTACCTGTCTTTGTTTTGATTGCATAAGAATGATGTAAAATGCTATGACTAGATGATTGTATTGGAAAGATATATATCTAGGCCTAAAATCTCTATAAATGATGTGACCACCTTGTTTTCTAACCTTTTCAAAAAAATACCCAACACATCCATGTCACATGTGAACGATCCATCTTCATATGGTCGCTCCAACCTGCTTTTCACTTGTGTGCATCACATCAAATAGTAGGACACATTATCTTTGTTTCTTGAGCGAGAAACTATAACCACTATCTTCATTTCATGCTTGTCTCTATAAATGATGTGACCACCTTGTTTTCTAACGTTTTCAAGAAAATCACCCATCACAACCATTTCACCAATTTGGTATGTGAACTTTCCATCTTCATATGGTCACACCAACCTACTTTTCACCTGTGTGCATCACATCAAATAATAGGCCACAATTTTTGTGTCCAGAGGGGAAAGTGATAGCAAAAACATTACCTACAACAAAAATACAAAATATGTATTAGTTATGTTGAAGATTTCAATTTATAGACGAAATCATTAATGATAAATGCCTCATACCTTCCCTTACAACATTAGAGACTTTATCACGATCAAGTGAAATGATGGCCTCTTCATCATGCATCTCTTTCCGAGTCCAAATTGGATGAGGTCCCATTGCATTAAGAGGGACATATTTTCATCATTTCATGTACCTGTTTTTTTCATGTTGATCAAATCTACATCCATCAAAATGATTGCAAAAGTCACAAAGACATGTGATTTTTCTTGTTTCGATTGAAAATATTTCCCCCATATTTTTCAGGTGAATGCATGAAGATGGGTTACACTTTTGGCCCAAATGTGGTGATGAAATTTCAAATTTTTTCTTTGTTAAAAATTCATATAAGCATTGTAAATTTTGATTCAGAGTAAAAATCTAATATATGGAGAATTATATTATTGTCCTAATGATATTTTTTACAGCAATTTAATGTCGTATAATCTTTCAATTTTCCATTAAATGAAATTCTTGTCCTTGCAAATGTTTTCACATCTTAAAAGGTATACTTGTGTTCCCATAGAATAAGTTAGTCTAAAATGTGCACTTAAAAGAAGATAATATATATGAGAATTATCTACATAGAGAGAAATAAGGTATGCATCTTAAAAACTTGTTTCTCTATGCAAATTTATATTTTCTATTATTTTTCAAAGTTGGTGAATTAATATTTCAATTGCATTTTTTAGATAGTCATGTAAATGTACTATTCTTTTCTACTATTTAAAAAAAAGAAAAGAAAATGAAGAGAACCATTTTGAAGAAGACTCATAAATGAAGAGGTTTTTATTTTTTTCATTTTTTTATTTTGGATATTTCATGTTATTGATTTTTTATTCAGCCCCTTTGAAATTGTCTGAAAACATTTCAAGCATTATGTTCAAAAGAAATTATATGAAAAATATCATATGAATTCAAAAATGTCAAACTCATATTCCATTAGATAGAGGATTCCTTCGTGAATCCAACATGATCAACTCCGCCTCTTGAGGACGAATTCTAGGTTAAGTTTGCTAGGGTATCAAATGGTGTTGCAAAGAAATATAAAAAAAATGTAGTAAATTGTGGAAATTTCTACAAATCTATCTCTGATACCATGTTGAAATTCCTTGTAGATTCAAACTTCTTATGTAATATGCTAAAACAAAAGAATTGAATCTACTCTACTCATTAGTGGAAACAAGTAATCAATTGAGAAATCATGAAGCATACAAGATAAATAACTCAATGAACACATTACACAATTATTTCCTGGAGAAAGACCCAACTAAAAATCCTTGTTATCTATATATTGCATTAGTCAGAAAATATGAGAATATTACAATATTTTTCTCAATCCCGAGCAACCTATGCTCTACCTCTATCTATCTCACAGCATCTTCACAGCATCTTATGCTAACTCTGGCCAACACTTAACTAATTTCATAGCCTTCCAAGATCCAACATCATTGCATTTTTAATGAGGAATTAGGCCCCTATTTAATTGAAATTTTCGTCCATTGGATTATGTGGTTCCTTTAAGATCTTCCTCCGACAGCATGCACCAGATCTACAATTTACATTATTATACAACTGATAGGAAACTACCCTTGAACTCCAATCTCGACTACGTAACACTCATATCTGAGATGGATGAGTTATTTATGAGTGAATAATCAGTTCATTGGTTGAACACATGAAGCAACATTCTATTGTCTGACCTCCTACTAGTTCCTCCATCAGCTGGAACTAGTTTGACTGACTTTAACCCAGTTAAACTGAATAAATTAATTACCACTCAAAATAAACTCAGCTGAGGCTCCTATAAAGTATGGGACACTCTACATGACTCATGTTAGACCCTCAAATCAAATTAACTAAGCCAAGTAAGTCAAATTAACGTAGTTAACTCATACAAGTTGTCTTGTGATGTGGAATTATAAATTTATTCTTAATTTAATCCAAGGACAAAATTAAATCCGGATTTTCTTGATGGATTCTAAACACTCCATTAAACAAGAAAGGAATTCACATCTACCTTGATCCAACACCTTTTGAATGTATTCCACGCAATAAATCTCACTGTTGCTATTACTACTACAACAATTATAACTAAGAATAGAAAATAAATAGAAATAATCACTGAATCAATCTGCAACTATCAACCGAGAAAACTATGTTGTTGTTGACTCTCTTATTGAGCCTCCCTCTTTGCTATCAAAACTCTTCTGTAGTCCTCAATATCTGGCTAATATTGATCCTCATTCTACTAAATACTATGGGCCCTTCTAGCAAGGTAATGACCCATGAGACAAAAACACCTCAATGGACCCTACCCAAATTTATACAACTCTTGGGACTATTTCTTCACATCCCCTCACCTCACACATAAAGGTCTGGTTGCATGTGATACCTCTACCAAATTCGCTCAAAGTCCCCCCCTACTAGAGGTCTCTACTTTAGTGGATGTTTCCACTGCATCTCCTCGTTGCTTCTCCATTTGTGGTTGCCCCACAACTTGCTAAGAATGCTTCTGAGGCTCCATTCTATGGGTGAATTATACTCCCTCTCAACTACCAAGTCTCTAAATTTTTCCTTTCTCCTCAAGGCTTTGGATGCATATTTGACCTCAAGTCATATATGTTATTGACTTGCACACCAATTTTCTTCACTTGTCCCGTTGCGATGTGTATAAGGAAAACCTTTCCTTTGGTAAATATCATAATGTATCCATGTCTCCTAATACCATGATAGAAACAAGCTTATTCTTTAGACCTAGTACATACATCAGATCCTTGAGCTTAACAGGGGAGCTAAACTCCCTCTGAAAAGTAACAATATTAATTTTAGTCGTGCTATACCTTCTGTCATTTCCAAACTCAATGGTCTTCTTGAGGTCATTCTCCTCCATGTCACTGGAGAGATATATATTCCTTGTAATATGGAATAAGGCACCAATGTTGAGATACCACATTATTCCCATTACTGTGCTTTCCATGCCTGTAATGAGAGTAAAATCAAACTCAAATTTTGTAGCTAGAGCTTCACCTGTTGCTGCTACTACAACCTCCTTCTTGCTTGCGTTCTTTTTTGTACATTTTCTTACAGTTGGACAAGTACTTATTCTTTCCCTCCTTGCTTTGGGACTTATTTACCATTCCTTTGCTGACTAATACAAAGTCCTCTTCCACTTCTTTGGATGAGGTTCCATCTCTGGTGTTCCACCTTATCTCTTCTTGCACCAAGTCCGACCACAAACACTCCCACTTTGGTAGATGCTCACTCCCATTTACCGAATCCTGGTAGCTGTGCTAGCCCTTAGGAAGGCCTAGAATTGTTAGGATAATCATATCATCTTGAACGACTGTAATACCAATGCTCCCAAGCTCATCCCAACAATGGGTGAACTTTCTCAAGTTCTATGGTATTGTGTCTCCTTTCTCCATCTTGATCTTCCAAAGATTTTCCTTCAGTTCCAACTTCCTGTGGTCACTTCTATTCTGAAACAAGTCTATCAAGGTTTGCCACATTTCATATGGAATATCCTTCCTCTAGATATTTCAGATAATATGATCTTTGACTCCTTCTAATATGATCCTCCTTGTTTTTTCCACACATTTCTTCCACTCTTCTAGATATTTAGCATCGGTTGTTGGAGGATTACGAATATCATTGTCTATGAATTCCTCCAGTCAGTTGTCTTCCAACACTACCTCCATCCTATCCTTCCAAGAAATATAATTCAAGCTACCTTCAAGGGAATACTTGAGTCTCAATCCATAGAACGACATCCTTCCAACTCTAAAGAATGATCCTACAAATTCAATTTCACCTGTAAAGACAATCTCGTATTCTTCTCTTTTAGTGTGATTTACTCTGATACTGTGTAGAAATTTCTACAAATATAACTCTAATACCATGTATACATTTCTTTTAGATTCAAACTTGTTATGTAATATGCGAAAAGAAAAGACTTGAATATACTCTACTCATCACCGGAAACACTTAATTAATAAATAAATCACAAAGCATACAAGAGAAAGAATTAAATAAACACATTACACAATGATTTCCTGAGGAAACTGACAGCTAAAAACCCCTTCTATCAAGATATTGCATTAGTCAGAAAAAATAAGATGATTATAATAATTTTCTCAAACCCGAGCAACCTCTGCAGTATCTCTATTTGTCACACAATTTTCTAGGCTGACTGTTGCCAACTCTTAGCTAATTCCGTAGCCTTTCGAGCTCCAAATTTCTTAATTTCCTTCGATTGGATTGCGCAGTTCCTTTAGGCTCTTCCTCTAACTGCATGCACCACCTATATAATTTGGATGATTATACAACTGGAAATACATTTCCCTTGAACTCCAATCTCAACTAGGTAATTCTCAGATATGACATGCATGTGTTATTTATGAGTGTGAATCATCAGTTAGTTGGTTGAATACATTAAGCAATACCCCACTATCTAACCTCCTACTAGTTCCTCCATCAGTTGGAACTAGTTTAATTATCTTTAACCCAGTTAAACTAAATTAATTAATTACAGTTCAAAACAAACTCAACCAAGGCTCCTATAAAGTAGGAGACACTCTACATGTCTCAAGTTAGACCCTGGTGGGCTAATTTATTAACACAAATTAACACAAGTATTCATTATCAATCTAGGTCTGTAAAACTTGGAGGCATGTCCACAATGTATCGATATCAGATGTAGCCAAGCTTAGAATATAAAATATGAAGAATTAGGGGAGTGCATATTAAAAATATAAATCTATTTAAATAATTTCTAATTCACTTTTGCAATATATGAGAGATGAAGTGGCTCTTAACTTAAGAGATCCATTTGTGTCCTTCTACAATATTACTTGATGAATAGAACTCAAAAATCATTGATTTTCAACAACTTAAGATGCATAAATAGACAATGAAGGATACTCCTAACTTAAGAGATCTTTGATATTCCTCATCACAAATTCATTCATCATTATGCTATTGTTAGAAAACTAAAATTGCATAAAACTGCTTGAACAAAATAAAGATGAATTCTAGTTTTGATTCAATAATTCAATAGAAGGAGGGTTCAAATTGAACACTTTGTTGTCCCTTCTTATCAAAATGACAAACAAACTAAGATTCATCAGCAACATAAATCATCACACATCAATTCAAGTAAGCAAATCTGAAATAAAACAAGTAAATGAATCTGAAGCAACTAGCTCATGAAAGTTAAGCTAGTTTAACAATGAGTGTAGTTAGCTTGGAGTGGGGGCCCTCCACCCTTGCCTTGCACACTTGAAGAGGTTATCAACTACTGGAACTTCAGTCACTCATACACAACAAAAAATATAAGTAGAACAAGCTCTTCAAATTAACTTCAAGTATTCAAATGTCTCAACATAAAACTATACAAACTCTACATGCATAAGCCTTCAAAGTTTTTACTTAAATAGAAGACCATGAAACAAACTAATCTAAAGTATCTATAACGAATACATCGATCCATATCCACTTATCCAAGTTGAATCCTTCCAATCTATCACTAAAAATATGGACAATCACATGAAATCATAAAACTGCCCTATTTCCTAGGGATTTTCTGGATGACTGGCCTTGTTTGACCCGCTTTGACTGGGCCTAATTTAGTTTATTTTGACTGAACGAATTGGAGTTAGATTAGTACTAGTTCCCAATACTTCCATACATCTATTCAGATTATGCCCAAGTGTCCTGCAAATATGACATCCATATAGCTATTACCAGAATTTCTGATTCTGTCCAAAAATTGCACTTGAAATTCAATTTTCATTAAAACATCTAGAAATTGCAAAATTAAATTTAAATACTTGAATATGCATAAAATACATCAAAATGAGGTGGATGTGATGGAAAATGGATGGATAATATAAGAATTAATTAAGTTTCCTTAAGCAAAAATGGACCAAAAATGAGCGCTAACATCACCCCCTTGCTTATTCACAAACATGTCCTCATGCTTGTTTCTTCCTCTTGGATCTCCTAACCCCTACTATGAATCCTATTCCTAACCTTGATGCCTTCTTCTATGCTACCTCTAATAGATAATCTATCCCCATCTTGTGTTCTTCTTTATGCATAGTAGCCTCGACCTTCTATTTTTCATATTTATTCTTCCATATGTTCTTATCTTTAAGCCACTTGAATGCCTATTTTCAAAGTATATCATTCTTTCTATTTAGTTTTCCTACCTCTTCAGTTAGTTTTTCATTCTCCCTTATTAACTTTGCATTATTTTTCTTACATGTTTTATTTTCTTTCTTCAAGTGCCTTTTCTAGGATCCTACTTATTTCCAGTTGATCTGTGAATTCTTTGATTTTGCTCAAATGCAACTCTTTCTCTAACTTTTGTGTATCTTTTGCAAATGATGTGGCTACCACACCATCAAAATATGAGTCTTTTTCTAGAGGTTCTCTCTCCAATATTTCGATTCTATCCTCTCCCTGTTTCTCTATAGAGCATGTTTCTACAATTTGCACTTCTTGGTCCCTGCTACTTGTTTCTATTGAACTCTTCCTCCTAAGCATCCTAGGAGTGGATATGATGGATGTTTCCTTTTCAAACATAATAGTGTTATTTTTTTTTTAGACCTAGTTCTGGGATAAAGTGGTGAATCCATGGTGCCCCTGGTTTCTTGGTTTGTTTTGTTCTATTCCTCAATGACCTGTTCTTCATACTGGTTTTCGATTAAAAACTCTCTCCAAATTATGCCTTGCATTTTGACTTGATGCTCTACAAGCATTTTTATTAGTGCCTGATGGTAGACTTGAGCTTCTCTTGGATTGTTCTCATTTCTTTCTGACTTTATCATTTTGATGAGACTTCGGGAGAAGAAATATGGAAAGCTTATTTTGACCTCTTCCTTAATGTGTTGGAGTAGCCTAATATGATACAAATGTGCCACACTATGTCCCCTATAACAAGTGAATAATTTTTGAATAATCAAGACTAGTTCTCCCCATGGCTCATTGAACCACTCTCTGGGTATGCCTTTGGCTCTGTCAAAGGCTCCCTTCCTATTTTTTTGCATGAAGAAAATCTGTGATTTCTCCTTGAGATGTATACCTTTATGATATTTTTCTCTTGTCAATGGAAGATCTAATGCTTGGGAGATGTATTCCCAAGTCATTGGAATGATTAGGTTCCTTGCCATTATTTTCTCCTGGGTATAGTTATTCTCAAACTCCCTGGTTATACCCTCACTGTGACAATTAAACCTTTGTCGAAACCCTATAAGCCCTACATGATACAATTTTTCTATTGTTTCCTTCTTCCATTGCTCTAATTGAAATTTTGGTTCTATTCTAGTGGTTTTTTTTTCTGAAAACCAGTGGATATACCCTTCTATTATCATTAGATTCATTTTTAACGATGAAAATAACAATCATTCATGCATAAAAATCCTTTTTAATTCAGCTTGTAAAAGGCTTACCTTTCTCCTGATATCCTTTAGATGATAAAGCCAGGCTTGTTTTAGTCTTTGTCTCACCGCAACATTGAATCACTGTTTTTTTTTAAACATTTAACTCTATGAACGAAAAACAAAAAAAAACTTCTTATTCTGATGTAAAATCCATTCTTGGCTTTGTTCTTCTTTCACCAAAACTCCGCTCTATCCATATAAATGAAATATTGATCTTTATGCATATCATTGTTTATAAGAAAGAAATTGGAAATCAAACTCTGTTTTGATTTTGATTTTTTTTTTATAAAAACAGAATCATACCGTGACTTCTCCTTTTGATTTTCATTCTTCTTATAACTCTCCTATGGTTATAAAATTCATTCATATGTCAGACTGGAGTCATTTCTTCATTCATTGATTGTTTAATTAATGCCACTGTATGTGCAATTAAACCTATTGCCTATGAAATCAAGCCCATTGTTTATGCAATTTGAACTCACTGTTTATGCAATCAATTTCATTGTGTATTCAACGAATTCATATGTTTTATGCATTCAAATAAAAGTTCAATACTCTATTATGTTGACCAATTTGGTGTAGACATGTATTTATGTAACCAGACTTTAACTTATATTTCTATCTCATCACCCAATCTTTAATGAAAACACTTGTTTATGTAATCAGAACTACAACTAAACACTCTGTTTTAACTCGACGAAACCATGTGTTTTCAAAAATATGATAAACACTCTATTTCATTACTCGATCTCAGTGAAAGCATGTGTTTATGTAATCCAAACTACACTAAACACTTCATTTCGTTACTTAATATGGCGATTTCATGTGTGAATGTGGAGGAGTTGAGTTACGTGTCTGCAATGATTTTCCCCGATTTTCTCTATGCCGTGACTCAACCAACCTATATTTCATAATGGTTGCCACCTATTAAACTTCATTTCAAAAATCTTACTATTTGACCGATGGTAGAGACAACACTTAAAAAATGACAAACGAAGGTTGGAGCACTTCCCATATCCTGGAGTATAACTTCTGTTTTATAAAAAGAATCCCGAGATTTTCTCATAAAACATCTGTTGCATTCATTGATGCATATCAAGTTTTGATCTTACCTTGTTTCTCACGAGATTTTCTTTAACTAACTTCGCTTTCTCTGCTAGTCTCATCGGCTTAAATCTCAATCTTCTCCATGTTTCCTTCTTATCACTCCAATTTCCAACTTGTAGTATAATGGTGAGTATTCCCACCTGTCATGTGGGTGACCTGGGTTTGATCCCCAGCAACAACGCCAAAATGTTGGTTTAATTTATTAACACAAATTAGCACAAGTATTCATTATGAATCCAGGTTTGTAAAACTTGGAGGCATGTTCACAATGTATGGATATCTGACGTAGCCAAGCTTACCATGGAATTGGGGTATTTCAAGAGTTTGGAGGAGGATACTGATTGTTTTGTTGAGGGAATCGCTGAGGGAATTGTTGAGGCATCCTTGGCTGCCAAGGCCTTCTTGGTGCCGCATAATAGAAACTTTCTGCTCCTTGTACTTCTTCCATTGGATTCATTTGCAATTTTTTCAACTTTCGACAGTTTTCTATTGAATGGTTTTTTGTGAAAAGGCCACATACTTGAATACTATCTAAAGGACATTCTCTTAATGCATGCTTCTTTCTACAGTTGAGACAAAAAATTGCTAAGCTTTGTTCTTGTTTTTCTTTCTTTTTCTTTACTTTTGGAACATCTACTTGTGTCCCTAATGTACTTAGAAGATCAGTTTTGAATTTTTCTAGCAAGCTCCTTATCTCTACTCTTGTTACCCCTCTTGCTGCTGATTTTGCTACTTTTGAACTAACATCTCTCCTTCCAGCTTTTGATCTTCCTCTAGAATATTTTTGACATAGTTATACAATTTCATTAAATGGAAAGTTTGAAATTTCACCCTTACCCACTACATTCATAATGTCAAGGTATTCATCTCTTATAACTTTAAGAAAGATTGTTCGAATGGTATCCTGATTTAGCAAGTGTTGTTTAGACTTTTGAAGATTATAAGCAAATCTTTCCAAGTATTCTTCTAAACTTTCATTTTCTTGTTGTGTTGTTATGAAAACATCTTCTTTCAAGTCCCTAGACCTACAATAGGCTTGGTATTTTCTTAGAAATATTCTCATCATGTCATCCCAAGAAGTTATTATTTGCTCTCCTAAACCCATGAGCCATTTTAATGTTGTTGCTTTCAAAGTAGTAGGAAAGAGACGAAGATTGTGTGTGTAATCTATGTATCCATAAATTCTACACAAGGTGTTGAATTCAAACATAAATGAATCAGGATCTTCTGTTGACATTCCATAAAATTTAGGCAATACAGAAGGTGGAATGTTTTTCATTTTCACATCTTCTCCTAATATTGCACTTGTATCTAATATTGGAATGCCAAAAGTAGCTTCCTGATCATTAATATTTTCTTGTTCATTATCATTTTGTCTTTTCCTATCCTCTTCTCTCTTCCTATCATTTTCACTTTTTGCTTCCTCCTCTCTTTGTCTTCTCCATTCTCTTAGTTGTCTTTCATATTCAAGTCTTTGTTCTGGAGTAAGAATAACATATCCTTTCCCTTCTTTCATCATAGTTTCAACTATTTCAATCACGATTTGAGATTCAGGTTGTTGTTTGTTTTTGAAAATAAGTTGAACTATAGGCTCAAAAATGGGTTGATCTATTGGTTCAACAATTTTCTTTTGTTTTTTTGAAGTAGGTGTTGGTTTTGGAGTTTTTTTCGTTTTTACTTTCCAGGCTAACAAGGTTTGTCTTTCAGTTAAAGTTAATCTTTGTCCTGTTCTTTGTTTTTATTCTAATTCCTCTATTATTGGTTTACCCGCAATCAGTGTAGTTAGTCTTGATGGTCCTACTTCTATGGACGGGGGGTTTTGTTTAATAAATTTACCTTTCTGATCTCTATTTCTAGGCATAAAGAAACATAAGATAACTGAATTTTTATTGTTTTTGTTTCATCAATTTTTTTAGATTTTGTTTTTATCTTCTATTTGACTATGTTGATGAATTCCTCTCTGGCAATGGCACCAAAATTTTGGGATAATTTATTAACACAAATTAACACAAGTATTCATTATCAATCTAGGTTTGTAAAACTTGGAGGCATGTCCACAATGTATGGATATCAGACATAGCCAAGCTTAGAAGATAAAATATGAAGAATTAAGGGTGTTCATATTAAAAATATAAATCTATTTAAATAATTTCTAATTTAGCTGTGCAATATATAAGAGATGAATTGGCTCTTAACTTAAGAGATCAATTTGTGTCCTTCTACAATATCACTTGATGAATATAAATAAAAAATCATTAATTAACAACAGATTAAGATGCATAAATAAACAATGAAGGAGACTCCTAACTTAATATATATTTGATATTCCTCAACATAAATTCTTTCGTCACTATGCTATTGTTAGAAAACTAAAATTGCATAAAACTGCTTGAACACAATAAACATGAATTCTAGTTTTGATTCATTAATTCAATAGAAGAAGGGTTCAACTTGGAAACTTTGTTTTCCCTTCTTATCAAAATGATAAACAAACTAAGATTCATTAGAAACATAAATCATGACACATCAATTGAAGTAAGCAAATTTGAAACAAAACAAGTAAACAAATCTGAAGTAACTAGTTCATAAAATTAAGCTAGTTTAACAATGAAGTGTACTTAGCTTGGAGTGGGGGCCCTCCACCCTTGCCTTGCACACTTGAAGAGGTTATCAACTGCTACAAATTCAGTCACTCATCGACACCAATGAATAGAAAAATGGAAGTAGAACAAGTTCTTCAAATTAACTTCAATTATTCAAATGTCTCAACATAAAATTTTACAAACTCTACATGCATAAGCCTTCAAAGTTTTGGCTTAAATAGTAGATCATGAAATAAATTGATCTAAAGTATCTCTAAAAACTATATCTATCCATATCCACCTATCCATGTCAAACCCATCTAATCTATTACTAAAAATATGGAAAATCCCATGAAATCATAAAACTGCCATATTTCTTAGAGATTTTTTGGATGACTGGTCCTGTTTTTTACCCGCTTTGACTGGGCCTGATTTAGCTTGTCTTGACTGAACCAATTAGAGTTATTTTAGTCCTAGCTTCAAATATTTTCGTACATGTATCCATCTCATGCCCGAGTGTCCTGCAAATATGACATCCATATAGCTATTACGGGAATTTCTGATTCTGTCAAAAAATTGCACTTGAAATTCAATTTTCAGAAAACCTTCTAGAAATTGGAAAATAAAAATTAAATACCTGAATAAGCATAAAATACATCAAAATGAGGTGGATGTAATGGAAAATGGATGGATAATATAAGAATTAAGTAAGTTTCCTTAAATGAAAATGGACCAAAAATTAGGGCCAACAGACCCTAAACTCAAATTAAATGAGCCAATTAAGTCAAATTAACTTAGTTAACTCGTATAAGTTTTCTTGCAATGTGGAATTACATTTTTATTTCTAATTTAATTCGAAGACAAAATTGAATCAATATTTTCTTGTTGCATTTTCAACATAAATATATTGTTTTAAGGACCCGAGGAGATAAAACCAGTGCTTAAGTGCATATGAAATTGAAATAACTCAATCAAGGGCTTAATAAACCCTTAATCAAGTCATTTACATTGTTAATCAATAGCTCGATTAGCCATGTAGCTTGATCAAGCTATAGATCTTGATCGGGCTTATAGCTCAATCAAGCCCTTGCAAAGATAACTCCCAACCTACCAACCACCAACTATATTGATGGAATTTATGAGGGAGCTATGGAATTAGGAGCTTCATCAAGAAAATAGCTTGATTGAGCTCCTATTGTCACCCCAAAAAAAGAATTATTAGAAATTTGAAATCTGCATGCATAGAAAAATAACAACAATAATTCATAGAAAAATAATAGAACATGGAAACTATGCAAGAATTTGCAACAAACATTGCAAATTGGAAATTGTGATCTTGAAAAGGAGAGAGAGTGCAAATAACAAAGGAAGTTCGAGAAATAGCTATAGAAAGGATGAGAAAAAAATGACGGACATTGAGAGAACAATAAGGTTATTCAATTCAACAAATTCATTCAAATATAGGTATGTCAAGTTGTCTCACTTTTCATATTACTTGTTCCATATTACCATGCATTAGGAAATATGATTTAAAACAAGAAAAAAAATGGAGAAAAATCAATTTGTGTGACTAATGGTTATGTACTGGAATTTTCTGTAATCGCTTAAATTCATGCAAATTATGAACCAACTTAGTATTGTAATGATTTAGGATAACCCAAAAAAAATAAGGATTTGATTTAAGCAAAGAAAGCTATTACATTTCATGGTAATATTCCATATATTATTTACATGAATATTATTATTATTTACATTATTAACCATGAATATTAACCAGCTTCTTACTATTGTTTTATTGTAATTTTAGTAGACTTCCTAAACACATTTGAAGATTATTTTTGTTTTTATTTTTCATTTAAAGTAGTTTTCATTGTTACGATCATTATTAATTTCTTATATTTCATATATATATTTATTCTATGAAAAGTATGGTTGATACCAGAAGTGAAAAAATTCAAGCCAGTGTTTCATCTTTGTTCAACCCCATTTTGTCTCATGCTTCTAGCCTGTTTACAGTTTTCAAGTTTTTCAATATTAATTATTATGGTATGGATCTTATGATCTTTACCTTAAGTATTAAACTTGTATTTTTGTCTTATTTATATCAATGTTTTAAGGGATTTTACATATGTTTTTGACATTCCTTTTTAAATATTTGATATGATACTCTAGCGTAGATATGTTATATATACTAATTTATATTATTTTTGTCAATGGAAATAGTTACATAAATTATCCATCAAAGTACTTAGTTGGTATTGATAGTGATTTTGTTCTCCTCACAATGATTTGATACTATACAAGTTGTCAAATGTTGTGGATTTTTCATTAGTAAGCCAAATAATTACTTCAACTTTTCCATGTTGTTGCTTAAGCTCTTGAAAATTATTTCATATTTACTAGGCATAATGTATAACCCATATCTAATAATTTCACACTAACTGTTGACCCACAATCTACAACCTTCAGTCTAGTCCAACACTTATGTAGTGACCAATTTATATATGCAACTTGCATTCCATGAACAAGTAATTCTTAACATCTAAATACTCACTAATCCATTGCTCCAAATCGCATAATCTATAACACTTATTGAGCTTTAACCCTCAATTAGTTCTTAATAACTTAAAACCTAACCCACTTAAAGTGTTTCACGCAATTCCTTAATATACTTTTGACATATAATTCATTAGCCTTGTTTCTTTTAAATATTAACTTTCAATATTACTCTTTATTCTTTTAGTATTTTCTAAATCTTAACTCCTAATTTAATATAACTTTTATCCATAAAATTATTAATCTTAAACCTATATCCCATTAATACATCAAGCGAACCATTACCTAAGATAATAGATAAAAAAACATAGATTAGAATAAATAAATAAATAAATAAATAATATATATATATAATAGAATACCCATTATTATTAAAATACATTTTCCTTAAAAATAAAAATAATCTTGGTAAATACATTATTTCGTTATTTTAAGTTTAATCAATCATCACACGTATTTCTTAATCACTTTTTATAATCATAATTTTTTGAGAATGATCATTGTGCATCATCTTCATGAATAATTATGTCCTTTGTTAATAATTTGCTTGATAGGATTGCCATTGATTTAGTCACCAATACTTGCATCCTGTTATTATTAGTACGAGAGAATAATTAATAGATATTTTGTTATTGATCAATTTATTTAATAGAAAAGTCAAAATAATATATTATTATTAATACATTATTTATTTAATAATAAATAATAAATTCGTTCATTAAATAACATCTAATATAAATAAATATCAATAATTCAATTAATCAATTAAAGTTTTATAAATTATATAACACTAAAATCAAATAATGCTTTTTTAAAATTAAAATTTGACTTTTTGAAGAAATGAATGTAATTACATGTTATACGTTATTTATTATTCACAATAATTATGTTTAAAAAAATGCATATTAATTTAAGTATGTAAGTA
This sequence comes from Pinus taeda, assembly GCA_000404065.3. Lineage (NCBI taxonomy): Eukaryota > Viridiplantae > Streptophyta > Pinopsida > Pinales > Pinaceae > Pinus > Pinus taeda. The sequence continues at coordinate 55,968 of APFE031613781.1, forward strand.
TGTACATATATTTGAATGGTCTCTTCGGAAGATTTTATTAAATTCAAGTTACTTAATTCAATTTAGTTGTAAAGACAATATAATGTTTTCCAAAACACTAATTTTAAATCTCCCTATATTCTCGCATAACATAATTTGGAAAGAGTAAGTGGCTCATTATCCACACATCTTTTCTTTTACAAGGAACAAACATCACATAGTGTAATTAGGGGAATTGTATAAGCAATTCAAACAATTTGTACATGTGCAATATTCACCTTGGGCACACTATCATTATAGTTAACCAATTTTCTTTACTAACCATTACAACTAGAGTAATTGCTTATATTTCACTTAAATGAAATTTTGCAAACAAGCATAGCTTAAAACTAGAAGGAAAGTAGGTGGTCCTAATACACATATTTTTTTTTACTTTTCTTCCTCATTCTAGTACACATCACACCTAGCTTAACTAGGAGGAAAGTAGGTGGCCCTAAATCCACAAACCTTTTTTACTTGTTTTGCTAGTTACCAAATCTTTTATTTCATTCATTCTTTTTTAGGACTAGGACTTGGTGTTAGTAAAGAAATAATGTAGGCTATGTCCCTCTTGCATCCTTGTGGCATACCTATGGTGGCATCTGAACCCTTTCTCAAAGCACTAAACCTTCCATCTCCCATATGTTCACATAATGTAATTAGGAGTTAAGTAAGTGACCCATCATCCACATATCATTTATTTTCTTGCAAGGAAAAATCATAACATCTAGTTTAATTAGTATAATTGTAAAGGATCATTGAATATCCACATAAATTCACACTTTGTAGGGTCACAATCTCACTTTCACAGACATTCACCCGACACACTAGGCTCACTTTAACTTTGTATAAAGGGTATCCTCTTTATGGAATTTTTTTACTTAGTTTCTTTGGGCTTATATTTTATTGCACCCCTAAGTGAAGCAAAGACTCTCTAAAAACAACCTTAACTTGAATACACTGAATTCCCCATAGGGGCCACTAGATAATTTATAATTTAGGTTAGGACCACGGGGGCCAGTAGTAGATAAGTCATTGTGGTTTCTTTTCATATTGAAACATAGAAATATTTCTCTTAAGGAGCTTAAAATATTGCATCATCTAGTGAAAAATTTGTTACATGGAAAGAAACTTGTGAAGTGGGTAAGGCTGAGGTGGTAGATTATCATGAGCCTTCATTTTGATTCCCGACATGTGGTAGGGGCTATGGGTCCAAAATTGACAACTCGAATTTGTGATTCATCCATTCCCATTGGGCGTCGGTAACTTAGTGTCTAATTATTAAGGAATTTTTACCTATAGGTTGAGGTGTGGGAGCTCTTAGCCCTAAGGTGATGTTGGTTAGGTTGCTAGAAGCATCGCCAAATCTTTTAGGATGTATCCCTAGCACCCCCCACTATAACCCTCTGCATACCTTGGCTGGATTTTGGCTACTAGAAGCATCTCGAGTGATATTCATGATGTGGCCCCAATACCCTACTATAAAATCTTCACAAGGCCCAATTACTACGTGAGAGGAAGGATTGTAGGTATTTTTAAGAACTTTTCAAATATGTAAAACCTCATAAAAACTTTTTTGTTGATTGTTTCAAACATTAGGATTAAAAGGAAAATTAATAATTTATTTTTCTCTTTGTCTTATGTATGTGATTCATTTGGTTTTCTTAAAGAAAATCTCCCTCACCATATTTTCCCATAAAGTTACTATAGAACCATAGGGGACCCGAGGGTTACCTATCACTCTATGCACCTACAAGTTCTCCCACCATTGCAGAGAGGAGTACCTAAACTCTCGCCATTATGGTGTAGAAGACAAAACCAAGAGGCCATGTTTGGCACATTCATTCATGGAGCCACCTTATTGGGCTATAGCTCCTCTCAAGGAACCCCCACCACCACCCCTTAGGGAAATACAAACACTACCCCATAGGGTACTCCAACCAACACCACCCCGTAAGGTATCCCAATACCAATACCAACACCAACACACAAGGTAATTACATCACGGCTAACTCCAACAAGGTACTGTTTTTTTCTTCTTCAAATATCCCATATTTGATGAAACTCACAAATTATCCCATTTCACAATGTCCCCACATGTTAATCAAGTTTCCATCACATATCCCTAAATCTAAAGGGAAACAGCCTGAATATCCTTCCAGTCATATCATGACCTTCCACCTATGGTGATTTCTTAAATAAAAATGTGTATATACTATTAAATGATTATAATTCACTTACATTACAAGTATATTTTTTATTCCAATATGCAGGGATGGAAATTGATTATCCACAGGAGGAATAAGATGTTCCCTATCAAATTGATTAACCACATGATGAACAAAATGTGCCCTATTAAACTTATCAACCACATGATGAATAAGATGTTCCCTATAAAGCTGATCAACCACTAGAGGAACAAGATGTGCTTTATCAAATTGATAAACCTCCAAAAGAATGGGTTGTGCCTTTTCAAGTTGATAGGATAACAAGGAGCTTCAGTAGTTTGGAAAGGGGTGGAAGATTTGTAGAAACTTTGGATGAAAGCACAATAAAGGACCTTGGGTATCCTATCCTTGATTGCATTATTAGTGATTATGTCAGTAACATCATTCGACAGTATTTTGATAAACATTCAATTGTTGCACAATCTCAAATGTTGCATGGGTTCATCAAACATAAGAAACTAAAACATGCCACAAACATTTTTGGTATCCAAGATACTAAAAGCAGTAAGAAACATATGAATGTGAATGAAAATATATCAAAGGAATTCTCTCTACTTGGAAAATCAAGAAAACTCGATGTTCAAGCTACTCGTAGCAAAATTACAACTATTATTGTTTCTCCAACTACATCAAGAGAACAAAAGTTGGCAACGTTGTCAAAATTTCTACATGTCTCAAGAAAAACATTGCACAAGCATACCAAATTCAAGGTTCAAGTAAATGAAAAAGACGAAGGTTATTTTTAGGCTCTTATCACCTAGAAACCCTACCAAGACACACTTACTACAAGAATCATAGAAATTGTGGTAGAGTTTTAGGAGAGCCATTCCCATGTTATTCTAGACAGAAAACATTATGTATGACATCACATAGCTAAACATGAGTATGTAGATCATGCTAAGAACATGGTAGAAATTCCAAAAGTTGGATTGTTCGAGGAATTTCAACACAACAATTACCATGTGAAGATATCCATAGGGATGTTTAAGAAATTACAATCATTTTCTATGAGTCATAATACAATCCATGACACATGTTATTGCAAATATCATGTTGAATTCCAGCTTCATTATGACACTTTCGAGGAATTTTGCAAGAAGAATTGTCATGGTGACCCCGTTCCTCCTATATTTCACAATTTTTCTTCATAAATATTGTATAGAAGGGAGCCATAAGATTTTTATTACAAGAAAATAATTATAGGTGGGAGAATATGCATTGAATGTGGTGATTTGGAATTGTTCCATAGGAACTTTCTTATTGATCCCAACCAGTCCGGGAAGTCATATGTCACCATCACATGGAGGTGATATGAATATGACGTGGGAATAACCATCTTCTTCAACTCTGGCACCTATGAGGATCAATTATGTTGAGGATAAGATTAATATTTCACAATTCATGGGGGTGTTTTAGAACTAGGTTTATAAACATGTCAAACACTTGCACTGGTCCAGGTAGCAAGATTTTGAACTAAGCATTCTTGTGAAGTATTCAAGAAATTCATAATATTATCAGTGGTAAAATTTACCAAGAATTTCACATTTTCCCATCAGGAAGAGGTCCAGAGTGAGTATTATCACTTGGACCATGTGTCCATATTCGTACATGTTTTGTACAGACATGCACAATTGGATTTTGATGGTACGGATAACACTAATGAGTCACGTGATTTGATTAATGAGTATCACTTATACATCAACAATGACCGTGAGCATGACATTATTCGTGAAACATTGGTTTGACCTAATCTATGAATCATTATAAGAAAATGACATATGGTTTAGAAAGAATTGGATATGGTCAAATGGTTGTGCAAGGTAGTTAAGTCAGAACAAATTTTTTATTGGTTGATTCAGCTACACAAGAAGAAACAAATTCAACATAATTTAATCTATTTTGAAATAGGTCATGGAAAGGGTGAGCATAGTGATGCATGTTCTTGTGTGAAATGAGCACTTTGGAGGTAACAAATGATTCATGATGCATATCAACTCAAATGATCACTAGAGGTGGTCAACTGATGTAGATCCCATTTAGGATAAGAAGGTCACAAATCTATTAGGCATGTGCAAAGGATATCCTAGAATGTTGAACTTTGTAATGTTAATAGATCCATTCCTTGGTATTGTAATACTATAGAAGGAACAAAATAACTTAAACTCTGTACAGAGTAAAGACATGGGGAAAATATTTTCCATCGGGACAAGAAAACTCATATGTTTTTGTGAGTTTTTTTATTGGTGTTGATGGATGTGTACTTTATCAATGTGAAAAATAAGGGTACGTGAAAGGATGGAAATATGTCCCTCTTAATCCAAAGGGACCTCATACAATTCTAATGTGGTAAGAGATGCACAATGAAGAGACCATAATTTCACTTGATCATGATCGAGTCCTAATGTTGTAAGGGATGGTATGTGGCTTATATCTTTAATGGTTTAATCATTAAATTTAAATCTTGAACATATAACTAATACATCTTTTGTATTTTAGTTTTAAATTATGTTTTCACTATCACTGCATCGTTAAGAAATGAAGTGAATGTGGCATACTACTTGATGAGATAGACACATCTAAAAAGTAGGTTGTTTCAACCATATGAAGATGGATAATTCACACATGAAATTAGTGAAATGGTTGGGATGGGTAATTTCTTTGAAAAGTGTAACAAACAAGGTGGTCACATCATTTATAGATATCATTTCCTGAGTGTATATCTTTCCAATACAGTCATCTACTCATAGCAGCTTTGATGAGTCTCATAGAAATCAAAACAAAGACATTTGAACCAAGGTGATGGAAGATGAAATAATTTGACCACGATCATATTATGGAGACTTTCATTTGTATCACTCATTGGCCAGATGAGTAGATTATATAAATGGTAATCCCCAAAGCCGAGTCTATAGTAGTCAAGTGTAATCTCTTCTAGTATAAGAGATCAACATATGAATTTTGTAATTTAAAAATGTGGCAGTTGAATACTTTTTTAATGCATGTAATTTTGAATAGATAAATGTTTCCCTCTAGTCTAGGATAGATTCATAATGGTGTATATTTGTTATATAAACTTTATGTTCCTCGAGGTGCTTAAGTTTCTAAATTTTTCCAAATTTCATTGATGTTTTACTTTTAGGGATAAGAGCCTTATGTGAAACCCATAGGTTAAGATTTAATTAAAATTTAGAATCAAGAGGGATTTAGATTTAGATTTAATTAGAAATTTTGATGTTATTCTTTTAAATGTCATGTATAGTATTCATGTTGATCATGGAAGAAAGCTTCTAGATATACATCAAATTGGTCTATCAGAAAATTATAGGTTTGATAGACCAATTTGGTCTCAGTGGACGTTAACCACCACCACCATCATCATCATTAGAAAATCTATTTCAATATCTAACAATCAAGTTGATATAATATTATTTTACTTCAAATGGAAATTCAGATGTATAGGTTCTGGTTCATAATTGAAATAATTTTATGTTATTAATAAATGTCATGTGTCTATTTGATATAAAACATGGAGAGAGTTACATAGATGCTTCATATTGGATTATAAAAGGTACAACAAATAGAACATACACACACACACACACCATGTTATGACTATTAAGCTCTTGTAGATATCCTCAAGAGAAATAAAAATGAATAAAACTTAATTGTAGTTTACATCTTGACATCTTTTAAAATCATTGTAATTTAACATACATTGACTGCACTAAAAGACACTTTCCACAAGCCAATATGACAACACATATGTGATTCTTTCCATGCTCAATATTGAATTGATACATGATATATTTTAGTTCATTTTCAATATCAAAGTGACTTGGATCATAGTAAGATTGTACTTATTTTGTTAGTCTATGAAACTAGAAAGATTCAAAAATTTTAAATTTTGTACAATTTTACATCTTGAATGTTCTTAATTGAAGTTCTTAAGAGAAGGAATTGATTGAAATATTTAGACAGCCAAATAAATTGATGAAATTTCATAAAATTGTATATAAAATTATAGAAACATATCATTAATTGTTTAAATTAACATACATTGATTGCACTAAAAGCCACTTTCTACATATTCAATATTAATTTGATATACATGATATATTTTAGTTCATTTTAAGTATCAAAGTGAGTTGCATCATAGTAAGATTGTACTTATTTTCTTAGCTTATGAAACTAGAAATCAAAATCATTATTTTGTACAATTTTACTTCTTGAATGCTCTTAACTGAAGGTATTAATGTAATAAATTGATTGAAACATTCGGATAGCCAAGTAAATCTAGGAAAGTTCATAAAATTATATAAAATTATCTAGAAATATACTATTAATTGTTTTCTGATATATTAAATTTCAATATATATGAATTATATATTGTTATGACTAAGCTCCTATAGATGATCTCAAAAGAGATAAAATTGAATAAACTTATTTGTTGTTTACTAGTTGAACACATATTTTAAAATCTGATTTAAAAATTATTTCAATCCTATTTGTGTTTCTTAATTGAACTGTAATATGATTTAGCTCATTTTAAGTATCAAAGAGACTTACATCATAGTCTAATATTGTACTTATTTTCTTAGCCTATTAAAATGGAAATCAAAATTCTTATATTTTTTAATAAAAATTATTACTATAGTTTTTTTTTTTAAATTAACGAAATAATTAATAGATCCATACATTAAACTATAATGAAAATACATAAATAGGATTAATAAACATCTATAAACTGAAATAATAAATGTATCAATAAATTGTCTATACGAAAATATATACAATTACATTACATGAACATCCATAAACTAAAATAATAAGCATCCATAAACTGATATAATGTTCATGCATACATAAATTGTCCATGTATGACATATTACAAAGTTTGTATGACATTTGAATGTGCCCTATGAAATGGTCCTGAAAACATATAAAATATATATGATCCACTCTAGAAGGTATCACTTCTAGAACTCTTATGTGAGTTTTGTTGTGCAAAGTAAGCATTCATAATCTAATACTTCAATATAACATGTTCAAATTAAAATTAATTATAACATTATTTGTATAAAATAAATAGTCTGGAAATAAATGATTTTAAACTGTGCATTTAATTATTCCCCTGCCTATGGCTTAGTTGATTGCAAATGGGTCAGGTGGGATGCACGTTTGATTAACCTAGTTTTGGTGCTCACCTACTAGTGGCTCAAATATTAGGACCTGGTCTTTGTTGACCCACATAGTAAATTCCTCCATACCCATCATCCCACTTATGCATTCACATAACTACGACATCGACACCTCTTTGCATCTAAGCCTGTGTACACAATGGAAAATACAAATTATAATTAGTATATGAAATAATTAGCATGCATACATGTAACTTAAAAAAATAAAATGTTGAAATATTAGGAATAAATTTTTTTACCTCAATTGTTGGCCCATGTGGCTATACATAGTGACTTTCCTCCACATGAGTGTTATGAGGTGGAGGTGGAGGTGCATGTGGAGGAGATTAGGTCATGGAAACATGCACTAGAGGAGGCTACTCTAATTAATCAACTGCCCCCTCAGATCACCTCAGAAGCTCATCCATGTAGATTGGTTGTGTATGCATGTTATCATGAACTTATTAATATAGATATAATCTAATACAAACTTATTAATATAAATAATTTATAATTTGAGGATAAGAATAAATATTTTCATATATATGTACCTAGTCTAAGTCATGTGGGTCGTGCACCGTCCAAGTGTCACGGATGGTATCATGACACATACGTAAATATGACAAAATTTGGTCATTCCCTAGACTCTTGAGATATGAATCATCATATAATAGAACCGGTGGGTCACGAGGTAATGAAGGTGTTCTTCTCATCTCCTTAGGTAATGCGACATGCACATTATCCAATTTCCTCTCCATGTTATATGCAATGATATGCCTAGTTTCAGTGCCAAACTATAACAGCTACTCTAGCTCCGTCAATAATTCCATGCTCTGAGATGGTCGTGGTAACAATATTGGAGGCGATGCTACATGTGCAGGGTGCCTACGATCCCTAACATGATCATAACTACATCATAAGATGGCTCCATAAAACTCAAATCTGGTGCTCGTGTCATCCAACCTCATATGTAGCATGAAATCCACATATATTTTCTTTACAATGTAAATGGGGACTTGCTTAGGGTGGTGGAATTGATCCTAAGCTCGAATGAATTGATCATAAAAAAAAGTTACCCCATCAAATATTCTTAAAATATTTGAGTGAAATCGGTCCATCATGTTTAGCCTGACAGTTTGGAGGGATGTCAAACAACTTCCCATGAACATCAACGTCCTTGGTGGTGTCTTTAAATGCCTCGAAAGTATGTGGGCCTCTAACCACTAGCCTCCTAATATTATGTATGGAATGTAGGAGGTGGCTATGTGGGCCCACCCTTTGGTATGTCTCAATCAATATATTAATGTTATCCAACATCAAAGACAAACTCTGCCTGTTAGTTGAAGTAGAAAAGATTTTACCCAACTCTCGTGTGATCCATCTCTGTTGGACCCCAACATGCTCAACTGTGATACTAATTATAGCGTTTTTCCATGGAGGCATCAATGTTGCACTATGATCCTCATCTTTGCATTGCTCAGGGTCTGCAAATCATAGATATAATTTAACATATATAACAAACTAGAAGCATAATAACATATATATTAAATTCAAACACATCAATTAAAGATGATTTAAACATTAAAGACAATTTCAAGACATAAACACATAAGTTTAAAAATGATTTAACAACATAGGAGGTGTACCTGCAACTAGTGAAGAACGTCCACTATCTATAATAGGATCATCCACAAAGACAAAAACACTTACTTTGACATTTTGACTGGTGTTGGAGCCAAGATCTATGAGTGGAACACACACTCTCGTTTAGATACATGATCTATCATGAGCCCAACCATGTATAGCAGATCCCCCCACACTCTTACAACCTACAGTTGGGGGGCGTATAGGAGATGCCTCTACATATTGCATATAATACATATAAAACATATATAGACTAATCCAAGGAAAAAATCGAGTAAACTATTACATATAATACATATAAACTAATCCAAGAAGGAAATGTTGGCTTGGAAAGAATTTTTACAAAAAACCATTTCTAAACTCGAGTACAATAATCTAGCCTAAAATTCTAAACATTAGAGTCCATTTTCTAATACTTTACCAACCAAAGCATTGAGTTCCATGTAAACACAATTGAAAGAGGTGAACAATTCTAACTTCACACTTTTTCTCATTTCTAAATAATGCATTTTATTCATAGAGCATAAATATGTAAATATATGTAAAAAAATTAAACTAAATCTATTTGTGAAACTAATAAAATTTCATGCCAACTAAATACTTGATAAGACAAGTTCTTATAATGTTTGACTTTGACACATGATATGTACTAGGTTCAAGAACATGAAGACAATGATTCTCGCACAACACACTACATAATGAAATAATATGGTACAAGTTAGAAAAGAGTCAAAATGTTTTTATTCACTTTAAATGCACTTTTCATCATGGATTTAATGTATGTACCAATGAGGAATTGTTGAAACTTGAGCTTATATATATAGTTATATAGTTAAAGTATATATGTGTGTTTGTGTGTTTTAGTTATGCTATAGTTATATTATATAGTTAAATAAAAATATAGGAAGTGTAAGTTACAAAATCATTACTCAAATAATAAATTTAATAAGGGTGGGAACTAAGAGATATGTAGTTGTCATATATCTCTACATTAAAATAATTCTACAAATATGAGTAGTGGAGATTTTGTCGATAAATGCGAGGCTTAAAAATTTGTTGAGCATCACTCATCTTATGTTATTATGAAGAGCACATTATGTTAAATAGATAGAGAACTACACACACACAAACACACACACATACACACACACTATGACATAATATAACTATATATGTGTGTGTGTGTGTGTGTGTATGTATGTGTTGTTAATAAAATTTAACTAAATAACAAAATTTCTCATTTTGGACTTTTAATTTAAGTACAATTAATTTTTTAAAACAAATTAATATATCTATTATAAAAATTTAAATTTTAAATTTTAAAAAATGAAAGTGATTTCCTATTTGAAAATAGAGTTCCCATGAGAACCATATTCATTATGTCAATCTCAAGCTGATTTATTTATTATTTTTTGAGTCAATTTTTTGTGTTTTGATATTTTACATATTTTGGTCAATTTGTTTGAATTTAAAATGTATTAAGAAAATAAAAAAATTAAATATTATAAATTTCTAAGAAAAAAACTTTAACCTAATAATTAAAAAGTAAGTTCTACCGTATAACTTCATTATAAACTGTACCATTGCAATTATTAAAATCTTATATAATAAATTCATCACAAAAAACCTAATTAAATTTCTTTTTTGTTTTCAAGGGTTTTGGTGGTTTTTTCGTTTCCTACTGTTTTCGTTGTTATTAGTTTTTGTATTGTGTTTTTTTATTTCAAAATAATTTTTATTTTTTTTATTTTTTTTATTTTGCAACTAAAATTAAATAAAAGAGACAAAAAATATAGGAAATCTACCTTGGCTTAAGCCTTTGGGATGTTGACAGGGTTCTTGGGTAGTTGGATCGAGCTCCTCCATCTCGGATGAGCTTAGAAATCCTTTGTCAAGCTCCCTCTTACTCATGTTTTGTGCAAAATGGCTTGTGTAGAATGCAACCTAGTTTTTTTATAAGAAATCACCGCTCAATCAAGCTCTATGGCTTGATCAATCCTTAAAGATCCATCGAGATTTTGTACCTCATGTTACCCAGGTGCTTGACCGAGGGTTTGTCTTAGTGTCGATCAATTTATTTCTTAGCCCCCAAATAACTCGATCAAGTGCTTAAAAATGGCTCGATCGATCACTTAAAATGGCTTAATCGAGCTTCCTTTTTTCACCTAAATTCGCCCTCCCTCTAAGAAAAAGGGTAACCCAACTCCATGCATAGACCCTTTACTCTGAACAGACTATAATTCTTTTATTTCTTCTACAGTATTACAATATCAAGGAATGGATCTATTCACATTACCAAATTAGACATTCTAGAAGAACCTATGGATTGGGCTAATAGATCTATGACCTTCATGTCCTAATGATCTGGTATGCCTTTGACACCAACATTATCCAATATCTTTCATTTGGTTGATGTTACCAGAATTGAATGAAAGAGCATGTATTCAAACACATAAAGAAGAAGAAACATATAGGAGATGATAAATACAATGCAAAGGAAGGTTTGATAATACTATTCGTCTAGTGTGGACTACTTCTATGGGCCCTACATTAATAGTGGGAGGCCGCTTCATTCATCTGATAAAAAAAAAGAAAATGAAATTACATGATAAAATACAAAATTATATCTCCAATCCGGTGTGACTTGAAATTTGAATGTTCAAACCACAATAATCATAGCACCAATAGGTTTGTCTCATCCTCTTGAGACTCTTGGCTGTAAACATGACCTACTTATGAAAGGCGAATTGTTGTCTCAAACTTTGTGCCCAACAATTAATGAAGAATTCATGTTCCTTCCAAGTACCTTGAAATATGTTGCTAAGATGTAAAAACTAATTACACAATTGTGATCCTTTCAAAATTCTTGTTAAAAAGAGTATAAAGATGACCCCATTCTGACACTGTCAATTCTAGCCCCTCAGGGAATCTTCATGATTCCTCATAAGATTTAAAAATAATATTATTGAAATATCTTAGGGCATATTCCCTTAGGAATATTCTCTCAGAAAGTTCACCTTAGGGTTCCACTCCTAGTTCCCAGTGCATCATGGTTCTTCCACTCTGTTAAGGTTCCTCGGTGCTTGGTTTTTCTCATCCTCCATCCATCCCCCTCGAATGGCGAATAATTGGAGTTTAAATATGAAGTGGCGATAGAAGTTTCAACTTCTCGCCCACCTAGCATATTGGTTGGAACAATTATTAAAATCTCTTAGTTGGGTGCAAGTCTCAGGGTCAAACCTATGGGCTTTCCACATTCATCGTTATGTATATATATTATATATATATATATATATTATCTAGAACAACAACAACTATGGCCAATATACTTCCATCGATTGCTTTAAATCATTAACACATTCATTGGGTTGTTGATCATAATTGAAACCATAGGCTCCAACCTCCATTGTTCATTGTTTATCATGATCATGAGGTTTGGAAAACATTGTAACTGTTTGGTGATATTTATAACCACGGGTTATAAACGCCTGTTGAACCTTAACCATTGGTCATATACGATTTAAACTATTATTTTTTGGTTCCACCAACTGTTTGGAACCATAATCGTTCAATTATATTCAAATACATATTATAACCATTCGATATATTTGTTTGATAACTCCGACTAACGCTAAAAATATTCTCCATTTTAAATAGTCAGTAACTTTAGTGTTAACCATTGATAACTTGTCTAGTTTGTTGCACCACTGACTAAACTTGGCAACATTGATTCAACCATTACCATCTGATATGTTATATTTTTCTACAATTGTTTCTAATACAAGCTGATAGTAGTCAAAATGGTTATGTTGGCTGAACCATATATATAACCTTCCATTGAATTAACTATTCATCAGTGAATTTGGAACCGCCAACAGTTGGAAACCATGACCAACATATTGAGTTAATTATTTGTGGTTGGCTAGCCCAACTAGTTGGCAGATGGGTGCCATGTGGCACCATTTGCCAGGACCACATCACACCCTTCCCATTTGTCCACACATCCTATTTTTTAGGATTGTCGCCATATTTAGACCCAGAAACCCTACCACGTGTTATGAGACAACATGAAGGTTTGTGATAATCCACCACCTAAGCTTTACCCTCTGCACGAGTTTCTTTCCATGTACCAAATTTGTCACTAGATGATGTAGGAATTTAAGCTATTTTAAAGAAGAATTTCTATGTTTTAATATGAAAAATAACCACGATGATTTATGTGTTACCTAGCCCCACATTCCTAACCTAAACTATAAATTATATTGTTCCCCCTATGGGGAAATTAGTGTGTTTAGATTAAGTTTTTTTTTTAGGGCCTTTATTTCACTTAGGGTGTGCAATACAATATAAGCTCAAAGAAACTAAGTATAGAGATTCTGGAAAGAGAATAACCTTTATCCAAATTTTATGTCAGCATAATGTGTTGGGTGAATGTGTGTTCAAGTGAAATTATGAGCATACAAACTGTGAATTGATGTGGATAGTTGGTGATCCTTTACAATTACACTAATTACACTATGTTATTCTTGTTCCTTGCAATAAAATAAATGATGTGTGGATGATGGACCACTTACTTATTTCCAAATTATACTATGTGAGAATATAGAGAGATGGATTATGTAGTGCTTTGAGAAAGGGTTCAGATGGCACCACAAGCTTAGCATAAGTACATTAGGGAGGCAGGGTCTAGTTTCTTTATTTGCTAACACCAATTCCTAGTCCCAAAAATAAATGAATGAAATAAAAGTTTTGGTTTGAACAAAACGTAAAAAAATATTTGTGGATTTAGGGCCACTTACATTCCTCCTAGTTAGGCTATGTGGGGTGTAAATTGGAATGAACAAAAATGTAATAAAAAAAGATACATGGATTAGGGCCACTAACTTTCCTCCTAGTTTTAAGTTATGTTTGTGTGAAAAAATTCAAAGTAAAATATAGAAATTACTCTACTTTTAATAGTTAGTAAAGCAAATTGGTTAGTAGCGATGATGTGTGCAAGGTGAATAGTGCATATAAAAAGTGCTTGAATTGTAGGTATGTGGATATACGATGATCCTTCAATACAATTCCCCTAATGAAAATATGTGATTTTTTTTCCTTACAGAAGAAAAGATGTCTAGATAATGGGCCACTTAGTTTTCCAAACTACGCTATGTGCAAATATAGGGAGATTGAAAATTAGTGTTTTGGGAAACATTATATTTCCATTATCAACTATTCATGAATTACGTAATTTGTTTCAATTAAAACTTCCAAAAGAACAATTGAAATATATGTATGTACTTACCTGAATTAATATGAATTTCTTAATTTTACTCTTGACTTATACATGTTGATGCCTAGAACAAATTGGAGACAAATGAAGCTATTATATATTAAGCATATGAAAAAATAAATTTCATAAAATGAAGCCATTGAAATAGCTTAAATTTTCTACTTATGTACAAATCATGATTTAATTTCAAGGGATGCCAGAATTAATAACACCCAATAGGGGAACCCCCATGTAGTGGATAAGAAATTTCCAAACTAGTTGAATATATATGCAGTTTGTAAAATATTTGCAAAGTCAATATAAATATTTCCTCAATAATCTAGTCCCACAAGCAATAATATCTCTTCAATCTCCCCCCACAAATGTTTAAGAAATGAAAAAACTTAACCATATGGGCATAGGATTGAATGGTGTGTGATAAAGGTGATTTATTTTTAGATATAACCCAAAAATTTTACTAGTGAACCTAGGTTTGAAGCTTTGTTTGCTTTCACAACAAGTCACATTTACCAAGTGAAGAATTTGACCTTTTCGATATTAATTCTTCTTAGAAACAATTTTTCATTTCTTCAAAAAAAAATATAAATCCCAAACTAAAAGTGGTCCCTACTATAACAAGGATGGTGTTATATTTTTGTTCATATATCTCATTCATTTGACATTTCAATTAAAATTCAATGCCAACAAAATGGATTATGAGAGGAGAAGGAAACATATTTAAGTGATTAAAAGAGAATATTTGTTAGGAATGAAATTAGAAGAATTGGAGAGTTTACTAAAGAAGCCAAAGAGAGCGGCTCAAAAATGAGAAGAGGATGAATATCTAGCAAAGTTAATGAAGAAGATATTGTATAATAATTTGCAAGGTTGTTGAACTAAAGAGTAATGGAAATTAAAGTTTATTTTTATATAGGAAGTCAAAATACATATTGAGTGAATTATTGCTATCTTTATAATATGGAGAATATTTTGAATTTGATAGAATTGAAGTTTCTTGAAAAATCAAGCTAGTGATTACCAAAATTGAAGGGCCAAATTGATTTCATGAGAGAAAAAATTTCTATGTCTATAAAGGTATAGAAGTTTAATTATATATAATTTAATTTGTGACTAAAAAATCCATACAATACATAAATACACACTCCATACAAGAAGGAACATATTCAACTACTTTTTAAGTATGTTAATATTTGAAATCCTGCTATACAAGATCAAATCAGTTGGAAAAGGTGATCTTCATTAGAAGCACCATATATCATTTAGTGTTTTAGAGCATGTAACTAAAATTACAATAAAACAATAGTAAGAATAACTTTATTAAAGGAATAATTTAACGTAACTACAGAGAATTTCATAATTCTAAACAAAAAATGGAAGAAATGTGGGATTAAAAATATGAGAAGACCAATGAAATTGTTGATAAGGAAACAAAAGGAAATCAAGAGATAGAGGTTTCAGTGGATTTAGAGAACAAGGAATATGCTTCAAGGTCTTATCAACAATTCATGTACATTGTTATAATTTATGGTGAAGAGGGCCACAAGTGTTTTGAGTGGTTTTTTGGAAGAATGTACATGGAAATTTTAGCACAACAATCAAGTAAGGTGCAGAGAGGGGTAAGAGGATTTAAAAGACTATATGTTTCTATAAGGAACCTATTTTATGCACGTGCAAAGAAGGATATCCAATGTATTTTATGTTTTCAATTATTTTCATCAAATCTGGACAAAGTTTATAAGGTTCCTCTTTTCTACTTTGGAAACATATATTGCCATATATTTCATGATTACATGTTGAGAAACAACTAAATGAAAATCGACAATAGATTTCTATAGCTTAAGAATATTAAAATTGTACACATTTAACATATCATAAATACACATGCATTTTAATTTATTTATTTTTCATTTATAATATATGAATTTAATATTGATTAGTCACATGATCCTTTTGTGGAGCATTTTAGTGATATGAAATAATACACTCCTTTTTGTGCAAGCACAAATCTACACTACACTTTGTATGTCTTTAATAAACATTATCTCCTTACAAAATTATCATAACCTTCATTTGAGGATTGAAAGAAGAAACTTGTGACATTTTCAAAGGTAGGGATCATCATTTAGGATTCAACAAACGATTAAATGTTATAAATGATGATGAATGTCACGAATATTTAATGTTGAACTATAGGCTTAACAAAGCATGTCTTCTCAACATGCACATTGGAAAGAGGGACATTCTTACTCCCATATATTTACACATTTTCTCTCTTTTAACCCCTACAAGGATATCATGTTTTAAAAAAAAAAAATAATGTTTGTAGGTTTTGGAGCACTTATGTGACAACCATTTTTTCTAATCCATCTTGTAAATATTGGGCCATAAATTGTAATTCATATAAATTATATATGGAAATGTAATGATTTCCTTTTTCTAAAACACATACTTAGTTTTTTCCAGTTATCCTAAACCATTACAATTCGAAGATTGTTCATAATTTGCATTAATTCAAGTAGTTTTAGAAAATTTTGATGAACCATTAATTACACCATGTGATTTTCTTTAGTTTTTGTTACATCTCAATTTTTAACGACATGGTATTACTTTCAATGCTTATTTTGTCTTATTTATATTGCTTCATTCTCCATTTTTTTCTTGTTTTGAATCATATTTCCTAATGCATTCTAATATGGAGTAGGTAATATCAGAAGTGAGACAATTTGAATTGCCTATATTTTCAAGAATTTGTTGAATTGCATAATCTTGTTGTTCTCTCAATATATGTCATCTTTTTCTCATCATTTCTTTATATTTTTTTCACGCTTCCTCTATGGTTTTCACTCTCTCTCCTTTTTGAGATTGCAATTTCCAATCTCCCATGTATTTTGTGAATTCTTGTGTAATTTCGACGTTCTATTATTTTTCTATGATTAAATGTTTGTTGTTATTTTTCTATGCATGCAGATTTCAAATTTGTAATGTTTTTTTTGGGGGGCTGTCACAGCAGGAGATTCATTGATCTATTTTCTCAATTGAGCTCCTAAGTCTATAACTTTCTTAAAAATTCCATCAATATACTAGACAATCGATAATTGGGGAAGTTATGCTTGTAGGGGCTCAATTGAGCATATAGATCAATCGAGTAATCAATTAACCATGCAAATGGCTCGATCGAGGCTTTCTTAAATCCGTGATCGAGTTATTTGAATTATATATTTCAAGCACTTGATTTAGAATTTAAGAAATTGATTGAGCTGCTGAGGTCCTAAAAAAACAGATTTAGCACCCTTTCTACAAATTTCTCTGCAACACCATTTTTTAGCCTGGTGGACTTAAGGCAGAATTTGTCCTTATGTGATGGAGTTGATCATGTTGGATTCATGAAGGAATCCTATATCCAATGGCATATGAGTTTGACATTTTTAAATCCATATGATATTTTTCATCTAATTTCTTTTAAACATAATGCTTGAATTTTTTTTGGATAGTTTCAAAGGAGTTGAATAAAAAATGAATAATATAAAATATACAAAACAGAAAAAATTCAAAAAATAGCAGTTTCTTCATTCACGAGTCCTCTTCAAAATGGGACTCTTGGTTTTTTAATTTATTTAAAAAGTAGAAAAAACCATATGTGAACACATGTGCCTGAAAAGTGCAATTAAAATATTAATTTTCCAACTTCAAAAAATAATAAAAAAATATAGTTTTGCATGGAAAAATAAAGTTTTAATATGCATACCTTATTTATCTCCTTGTAGATCATGCTCATATATAAATATATTTTAAAAATTTCACATTTTAGACTAACTTATGCTATGTGAACACACACATACCTATTAATATGTGTAAAAATTTGCAAGGAAAAGCATTTCATTTAATGGAGAAATGATAAATTCTATAACACTAATTTTTTTTGCAAAAAATATCATTAGGAGAAAAACATAATTCCCCACAAATGGTCTTTTTACTCTGAATCAAAATTCACAATCCTTATATGAATTTTGAGGGCTTAAATTAGATAAAAGAGTAAAGCTTTAAAAATTCATTATCACATTTGGCCCAAAAGTGTAACCCATCTTGATGCATTCACCCCATTTTATTATAGTATATTCTACCTCTAGTCATTGTAATGTTTCCTTTTTTTTCAATAGTACTTTCTCCCTCTATATCTTCCAAACAACTTTGAAAAAAACATAAAACAAGTTATATATGATCTTAGAAATTGCATGAGATAAGCAATGATTTCAATGCAAAATGTTATTTGTATAACTTTATGTGTTTTAGTTACAATGTATATACTTAATTATTCAAACTTGTAATTTACTTGCATCATGTATAGGTGGTTAACATCTAAAATAATCCATAAAAAACATATGAAGTATTGGAGTAACTAAAATGTTCAGCTAATGTGTGAAATGTGGAAGTATCTACCTCCATCATGTTTAAATGAACAATTACACTACCTCATACACCAAGTTGTGGATATTGAAATGTGTGGACTTGCACACATAAGGTCAATATGGATAATGAAAAAGCATTTTAAATCATTGAAAAAATTTGTTAAACAAAGAGCATATCCCAAGGGTTCTATGGTGGACGGTATATGGCATATCAATCCTTGGTGTGTATTAGTGAGTATCTTCCTAAATTATTAGCATATATTAATGTGCCTCTCATTTGGTATGTCAATTTCATGAACAAATTTGAAAGGAACGTGTTCTTGGGGAAAGCAAGAATGAGAAGAGTGAGGTAATTAGATGGTATAGATCTATAATAATTTTGATTATTCATTTTTATATATATCACACCTATTTAATATCTACTCTTCCATTATTATTAATCTTTACCATTTTCCTACTTATCGATGATTTTTTCTCTCTCATACATCTAGTCAAATGTGGGATGCACTATATTTATATATAGCCAACAATATTGATTGGATGAAGCTATAGTAAAATTATTTATGGAATGCTATGGTAGGTTTTCATCAAAATGGGTGGCTATAATTTTTAATGAGGCTTATTGTAATCAATATACGAACCTTACATAAATGGAAATTGATTTATCATATGGTTTAAAAGATAAATAGGCAAGGATATTCAGGCACATATTTTAATTTGTTTTCAATTATCTTCATGTTTTTGGTCTATTTTTTTTAAAAAGATAAATATGTTTATTAATTGACGATGTTATTTTTACATGTGTGACATATCACAATTGAAACATCACAAAGCTATCTGGTGTAGTGGTCATAAATTGTACATCTAAAAACTTGATGACAAGAAGAAAAAGAATATGAGTGTGGGATAATTGTACTCTTTTAGGTCACTAATGTTTCCTCTAAAACTAACAAGCATCCATAGGTATTTAAAAATATATACTTTGGGTATTTGGATGATATACATGAATGTTAGCTTAAATTCTTTAAACTAGTTCTGTTTGAGGTCAATTGGTACATGCTATAGATGAATGAACATGATACTAAAGGAACTATTATTCAATTTGATAAATAAGTTACCATGGTAATAAAAGGAAAATTGAGCTAAGTATAGAGCCTTATGTTCTTCTAAACCAATGAGAGAAAGTATTTTACTTAGAGGTTCTAGGTAAATTGATTTAGTCATACATTACTAGATATGATCCTAAGGGAAGGCATGTAAAGTATAATGTAGCAGTAGAAGATTAAACTGAATAAGAATATGATGAAGAAGAGAAAATAGATGTGTTAGATGAAGAATTTAAAGACGTTGAGCTATATTTATATGTCATTGTTCTCAATGATGAAATCCATGATGCAATTATAAAAATGACACTAATAATGATGTTTCTATGACCAATTCTTTCAACACTGATTCTAAAGCGGATGATACACATGTGGATTTGGATGGAGAATACAATTAATGATATTGAACTACTGAAGTGTATGAGGTATGCGATTATTGTTAGAGGAAATTTTAAGCTAAAAGTGGCCTCGTAAGGAAAAGTAATAAAATAAGAGTTATGAATTTTGGAAGGAAAAGAAAAAAGCTAATTTTTTAATTGTATTTTTGGCTTATCTCCTTATGGGATTACTCAAATTTTATGTTTAGACACTCATAGGATGTATAATTAAATTCCACGTCTAATTAGTACCCATTATGCATAATTTTGAGAAGACCCAAATTGATAAAAATAGAAGATATGTTAAAAATTCGTGTTGAACGTGAATTTCTAATGTATCTTTGATTTTTATCAATGTGGGTCTTCTCAAAAGTATGCATAATGAGTACTCTTTGGATATGTAATTTAATTCTACATCCAAAAAGTGTATACACTTGAAATTTGAGTAAACATAGAAGGAGATAAGCCAAAAATACAATTTAAAAAAGTAGTTTTTCTTCTTTTCCCTCCAGAATATTTACATGTACCTCTTTTTAAATTTAATAGATATTGATTGGTTTACATATAATGACATGGAAATTGCATGGGTAATTTTAGGTTGAAATTTCCTTTAATGATATTTTTTATGATTTATTCTCTTTAAAGATTTTTCTTATATGGGTTAATTATGTGTTGTTAAGTTTTATTCCATTTTGTATATACCTTTGGTTGGCTACAACTCATTCACCTTGATTTATATCATAACCCACCAACCTATAACCACCTAAAACATATTGAGCATGTGTTCATTGATTTCAAGTATAACCTAATCTTGATAATCTAGCACAACTTTTAACCCTCCATCCACTAACCTTGGTAATTTTTTAACCCTCCACAATCATAATCCACAGGAATCATGTCCTTGCTCTAAAACTATTACCTAATACCTAAATGGAATCTTTTATTTGTAAGTGTGATATGTAGCCATTACAAGGATTAACAAGAGAATATGTTTTTGGGGATTTAGATGTCATTTAGGGTGAGGGGTTAGGACTTAGGGATTGAGGGGTTAGGGACTTTAGTGGTTAGGTGGTTAGGGTGCATAAGAGTAATGTGGGTTATACATGATTGTATCAAACATATTACATACGAATATAAATAAAAAATATGCTACAAAAAAAATACAAAATAAAAAATAAAAAACAAAAATAAAGAAAAAAACAAACTTCAGACATGAAAAACACTCTCACGCTAAAACATTGAAGAAATAAACCCACACCCAAACCCAGTAACATCTATATTGGTCAACTCCACCTACTAGTACAAAGTGTGTACATAGTAGCAACCCCCTAAAATTTGTAGTAAGAAAAGTTTAGACAAGAGGACGCTATTGAAATTTGCATTGGATTGACCCCACTTGCCAGTAAGGAGAGTGCACAGAGAATAAAACCCATCCAAGGAGAGAACAACCCCACCTACTTATTGGATGATGATATAACCCTGCAATGTATTAAATGTGTCTTCTAGAAAATCCCTTGTCATATTTCTCAATTTTCATGGTAGACAATGCCACCTAACTCATATGTCTTGAGACTAAGCAAAACATGAACTCTAGCTCAAGAAATTCATAAAACTTTTTAAGCCTCCTACTAGTGAAGCAATAAATAGGAGGTATGGTTTTGGGCTATTGTTGGATCATGAATTCCCAATTGATACAAAATAAGGCTAGATGTGCTGAGTCTGGCATATTGACACATCCAGACCCCTTTCTTTGATTAAACATCTTAAGAAATCAAAGGTTAGAGACGAAATCATAGTGATAGTAGTGTTCAAGTAAAAGAAAATAATTTTGATTTCCTAGAAAAAAATGTTGATATCTTAGAACAAACTATTAATCTTTCAATTTATTTTCTCGGGATTTATTAAGCATGTTGGAAATAATATTGAGAGGTGGGTTGAATTAGTATTATTAGATCAATAATTTAATTTTCAATATTGATTTGTATATGCTACTTCAGCTTAGTGAACTAGCATGTATACGCAATTCTACTTAATGCAACTAGCATATATGCAAAGATCTTTTAATTTACCCAAATTATCATACATTGGACTTTAACCAATATATCAGGAATTCATTAGACAATGCAGTAAAAGTGGAATAAAGAATCACACATAAGTAACACACATGAACACCAAGATATAAGGTGGAAACCTAATGTGGGTGAAAGCCACCTTCTGCAATCGTCTCTGTCTTCTTTTAATAATAAGAGAATTCTGTTTACAATTTTTGTACTGGTGCAGTCTTATACTAGTATGCAGGCTTCTACCTATAGAAGTCTACAGCCTTCTGTCATTCTCTAGCTTCTACTGGAATGGAGCTACAACCCCCTAGATCTTGTATTAGCTGATATGTTTACTAGTACGTAGGTGCCCACCTACAGAAGGCTAAAACCTTCTCTTTTCTTCTAGGGACCACGTTTCATAAATTTTCAGACTAGATCCATCAACAACATCAATCTTCAAATATATCTACATCAACCAATCTCCTTTTTGAACCAACCACAACCAAATCAATCAATCACTCCATCAATCTGATCATTCAGAATGTTGTCACCAGAATATAGTAACTAGAACCCAAGCTAGATCCTAGAACAACGCAACGGAAAATAGAAGAAACTAAAACATATTTTATCAGGTATAAACTAATTGCATGTGTCGAACCTGCGTGCATACACACTTTCCTCAAGGCGGACCAGCATAGAGATCTGCAAATAAAATTTATAATGTATATGCTGCTTTGATATGCAGAACCATCGTGTATACACTCTTTTTCTAAAGTGAACCAGCGTACAGATCAGTAAATGATGATTTAAACATTACAACTATTCCAGACTTCAGTCATACCTAGATCATCATATTTACAAACTACAACATGCACTAGTTATTGAGATAAATGATCAAACCACATAAATATAATTCACTTCAAGCCTTGAGATCCTGATACATCATTAGATCTTATCCGTCATCAAACACTAAGGTTCATCCTTGGTTCAAATCAAGCACAATACCATAAGCAAATAATTTGTATATTATATCTCACACTTCATCAAATATTTAATACTTGCACACCCTGGCCTGATGATCTTCTCCTCCTTTTATAGTCTTAGGCCTTTCTCAATACCATGGATCAAAACCACTTACGACCAATACCTTGGACCAAATACCTGGGGTCAATACTTCAGACTAGATACCTTAGACCAATACCATGGATAAAAATACCATGGACCAAATACTTCGGACCAAAAATTTATTTTTCAAAGGTATACATGCTTTTCTTTCTGTGAAAGTGTGTGTGTACGTATACACGGCTTGTATACAGTGAACCTGTGTGTATACGCAACTTGGTCAATGGTGAACCTGCGTATACCTCCCTTTATTCATTGTGTGAAGACTGATCTGTAATTCTTTGTTGTTTACTTGTTATACTTTCATCTGAGTGAGTTTCCTTCTGAGCTGATTCCTTGAAGCTACCCTGCATTTCATCACATTTGTAAACACTACTGTCATGCATTTTGTCACATTTGATATCTCTTCTGTGGATTCATCTAGTTACCATATATAGGTGAGTTATTTTGCTACAAGTGGGTTTCCATCAACTACAACACATACATCGTAATGCCAACAATCTCCCCCTTTGGACTTGATGGCAACAACCACACCAGGCCACTCTCCCCCTTTGACATCAAGGGAAAAGGGTCATGCTCCCCCTGTGTGCATGTTGAATTCTTCGATATGCTGAAGTGTGTTGATTGAGCTTCCATGATCGAGTGCATGCTCCCCCTGAGCATAAGAAAAGTCTGCAAAAAGGTGTTTTAAAAGAAGAACATGAATCTATACATACATCACAAATGACCTTCCTATCACCAATGACTCATACATACATCCATCTCCCAACCAAGTGGGGATATACCAAATTTGACTCATCCAACCAACCAAGTGGGGATATATCAATTGTTTATATAAAAAAAACATTACATCATCCATCCCATGCATAGTGGGGTTACAAATTAGGTCTTTTCATGACCGTTACATTAAAAGATATACATGACATATATAACAGAGACCAAATATATTAAACAAGACCATGATATTCATCAACAACTACCATATCATCTGCACCATCAGCAGCATCTGTCAACAACATCTAGACCAAAAACCTATATATTTCCATCATTAGTTCCCAAAATATCATCAATCATGTTCTCCTCCTGAACCTATTCCACCTGTTCACTATCAGGTCTTATCATTTCTTATGTTGGTAAGAGATATCAAAGCATCATCATCAATCAGATATACATCAAGTTATCAATAACCTTATGAGGACCAATATATTTCCACATGTTATGAGCAGATTGAAACCATCATTAAACAAAATAGATAATTGATAGAACCATAGTAGACCCCTTTTTCTTGAGTCTGGCCTACTGCTTTTCTTTAAACCAACATATACGCGACTGTGAACCAACATATACGCGACTGTGCCCACAGAAACTCACGTATGTACATGACTACGCTTCATGAAACTCGCGTATAACCACCTTTCTCTGAAAAATAGGATTTAATAGTAGGATGATGTAGAAACTACTCCCAGATTTTGTCTGAGATATTTAAATGTCTCTCTGGGCAGTGGTTTAGTGAATATATTAACAACCTGTTCTTTGGAGGGAACATACTCCAATTTGACCTTTTGTTCAAGCACTTGTTCATATAGGAAATGATATTTGATGGATATGTGCTTGGTCTTGGAGTGCATGACTAGATTCTTCGAAATACTAATGGCACTTGTATTATCACATATAATGGAGATGGGTGGATTACATGTGATTTGGATGTCTTGCAAGGCTCGCATCATCCAAAATAGTTGTCTACAACAAGATGTAGCAGCCACTTATTCTGCTTCAACTGTAGATAATGCAATTGAGCTTTGTTTCTTGCTGAACCAAGACACTAACCTGGAACCCATATAGAATGCATCACCATTAGTGATTTTTCTGTCATCAACACTTCCTGCCTAATTTGCATCTGTATATGCATGAAGTGAAAGATCTGTATCTCTAGGATACCATAAGCCAAATTTTTGTGTTCCTTGAAGATATTTTAAAATTCTTTTGACTGCCTGAAGGTGTGATTGCTTTGGATTCATTTGGAATCTTCCAAATATTCCCACTGCATGCATGATGTCCGATCGGATACCTGTTAGATAAA
This sequence comes from Pinus taeda, assembly GCA_000404065.3. Taxonomy (NCBI): domain Eukaryota; kingdom Viridiplantae; phylum Streptophyta; class Pinopsida; order Pinales; family Pinaceae; genus Pinus; species Pinus taeda. The sequence continues at coordinate 81,440 of APFE031613781.1, forward strand.
GCAGACTCCCAATGATGGATCTGTAAGTTGGTTGATGTACTATTGTTGATTCATCATTTGAGCTAAGACTACATCCTGTTACCATTAGAGTACATACTGGTTTAAAATCTTCCATGTTATACTTTTTCAGGATTTGTTTGAGATATTTGGTTTGTGAGAGAAAAATACCATCTTTATTTTGTTGAACTTGTAGACCAAGAAAATAAGTAAGCTCACCAAGCAAGGACATTTCAAATTCTTGTTGCATTACGGAAGAAAAATTCTAACTCATGGATTCTTCATTGCTACCAAAAATGATATCATCAACATACACAACAATTATTAGAAATTTACCAGTGTCCATCTTTGTATATAGATTGCTATCTGCTAACCCCTTTGAAAAACCTTGTTGGTGCAGATATTTGTCAAGATGGTAATACCATGCTTCTGGAGCCTGTTTTAGACCATAGAGAGCTTTTTTGAGTTTGCATACAAGTTTTACATCATTTCCAAGAATGAATCCTTCTGGTTGTTCAATATAGACTTCTTCTTCTAACTCTCCATTAAGAAAGGTAGATTTTACATCCATTTGGTATACTTTGAATTTCTGAAAACTAGAAAGAGCAAGAAACATTCTTATGGCTTTAGGTCTAGCAACATGTGAATTTTTTTTTTCAAAATCTATACCTTCTTCTTGAGCATATCGTTTACAAACAAGTCTAGCCTTGTTTCTAATAACTTCTCCATTTTTTCTCAACTTGTTTTTGAATGTCCATTTAGTTCCTGTGATATTCTTATCATGAGGTCTAGGAACGAATTCCCAAGTATTATTCTTTTCAATCTGTTCAAGTTCTTCATTCATGGCCTTGACCCAACATTCATCTCTGCATGCTTCATTTACATTTTGAGGTTCAGTGGAAGATAGTAATGCTAGATAGCTTGAAGTTTTGGCAATGGTTCTTCTAGTCTACACTCCTACCCATTTTCCCCCTAAAATTTGAGTTTTTGGATGATTTTTCTGAACATACCTGGACGGAGTCTTTTCTTCTATCGTTATCTCTTCTTCTGGTGCTTCATTGGTTTCTTCTTCAGAATTAATGTGATTTGACGTGGGAAATGATCCTCATCTTCTTCATTGTCATAATCTTTGGTTTTTATATGTTTTGGATTTTTACATGCTTCATCAACCACAACATCAATACTTTCAATAATTTTCCCGTCTTTTATTGTAACATTTATATCCTTTACTTCGGGAAGAGTAGCCAAGAAGAATACCTTCCTCTGCTCTGGGTTCAAACTTACCAAGTTTTTCATCAGTCCTTTTTATGTAATATTAGCTTCCAAAAAGTTTGAAGTATTTTACAATAAGGGTTTTACCATACCAAAGTTCATGTGGAGTTTGAGTGCTATTTACTCGAACATTTGATTGGTTGAGAATAGTGACGACGGAAAATGAAGCTTCACCCCATAAGGTTGCAGGAGCTCCAGGTTCATCTAGCATTGTGTGGGCCATTAGTTGAATAGTTATGTTCATCATTTCTACCACTCCATTTTGTTGAGTCCTTGTGGTGGAGAACTACCTTTTTATTCCATGTTGTTCACAAAAGTCAAAGAATTCATTCGAGGGAAATTCCCCTCCTTGATTAGATCTAAGGTATTTGATTTTGCGATCTGATTCATTTTCAACCAAAGCTTTGAAGGCTTTGAACTTTTTAAATGCTTCATGTTTATGCTTTAGAAGACCTATCCAACACATTCTAGAAAAATCATCAATGAACAATATAAAGTATTCTTCTCCACGAGGTGACTTTTTCCTTAATGGTCCACATAAATAAGTATGAACAAGTTCAAGAGGCTTACTAGCTGACCCTTCCTTTTTGATGAAGTGAGATCTGGTTTGCTTACCGAATTGACATGATTTTCATATAGTATTTTCAGGAACGTTGATATTTGGAAGATCATGAACAACCTGGAATCTGCATGCTTTTCTTATTTGAGAAAAGCTTAGATGTCCCAATCTTCTGTGCCATAGCCATTTTTCATCATTTTTACTTAGATAGCATTGTTGTTGTCCTCCCTTGAGTATGTATAGGTTCTTTGGAGTTCTTATCCCTTTGATCACGGTTTCTCCTGTATCAAGCTAACGAACAACACATCCATTTGATCAAAAGACTACTTCATTTCCTTGATCACACATTTGACTCACACTCAACAGGTTATGCTTTAAGCCATCAACATACATAACATTCCCAAATTTAAGTTTTTCTTTCAAGAAAAAAGAGCCTTTACCTTTTATGATAGTAGGATTGTCGTTTCCAAATGAGACACTCTTTTCATTTTCTAAGGCATTATATGAGTGTAGTTTTTATTTGTCATCTGTCATGTGTTTTGAGCATCCACTGTCGATGTGCCATTGGTTTTCTTGTCCTTCTGCATACAAGGATATACTACATCTTTGTGTTTTTGGTTCTTTCTTTCTCCATATTTTGGAATTTAATGGATTTTGCTCCTTTTGAGCTATTTGCTGAAATTTACTCCTACATTCAAGTTCTTCATGGCCAAAGTTGTTACAAATTGAGCATTCTATTTCATTTTACAGAAGAGAAAAGTTATTATAGGAACTTTTCTTAGTCCCTGTCATATTCATTTGATTCTATGCTTCTCTATTCATGACAGATTTGTAAGCAATGCATTGAGTAGCATTGTGTCCAAAATAATGACATGAGAAACATTGACCATTAAAGAAGTTCCTTCGATTATCGAATCCACTGACTCGTTGATTGTAATTTCTATTGATATTTATCTTTGAAGCAAATTGAGTATGACTTACCTGAGGTTGATTTTTGCTTCTGTTCATCCTTGAAGTAAATTGAGCCTGATTCACCTGGTGATCTATTGTATGCCTTTGCTGATGATTGTCAAACTGTTCACTGCTCTTTGCTGCATCAAGATAGATTTTAGTGGAGGTTGATGGCTTCTGTGATTGAGATGTTTCTTCAGTATATCAAAGACCTATCTTTATCAGAGGAGAGCGATGCAATTTGATAATTTCATTTAAGGTTTCTTATCCCTTAGCAAATCTAAGATTGAGAGCTTTCGTTTTCTTAAAATCCTTTCTTAAACCAAAAATTTCACATTCTAGTGTTTCATTGTGTTTTTCTCTTTCAACAAGTTGGTATGTCAAGGTATCTACAATCATATTCTTTTCTTCTAAATATATTTTGAGTTTAGATATTTCTTCATAAAGATCATCTTCATCTAAAGCATCCAAAAAATCATCATCTTCATAAGCCATCAGAAGTCTATAGTCATTACTATTATCATATTTATCACTATTTGATAAACCATCTCTATCTTCATGAGTATAGTAGCTTTTTTTACTTACACTTTGTTTTCTATTCCATTTTGCAGATTCCTTACCTTTATCATATTTATCTTTATGAGGACATTTGGCAGCATAATGACTGACTCTACCACAGGTTAAACATTTGAAAGTTAGTTTACCTATGAATCTTCTGGAACCTCGTTGAAGCTTCTTGACAAAGTTTTCTTCCTCTTCTTCTTTTGAAATATGTCCTAATTCATTAAGTTCTTCTTTTCCTTTTGATGAATCTTTAAATGTGGCTTCTCTCATATTTGATGGACATCCTTTTCTCATCTTAAAGGTAGTTAAGATTCCGTGAAGCTATGTCATAGTAATAGTCTGCAGATCCTGCTTTTCTTCTATGGCAGATACTTTTGATTCAAATTTAGTAGATAAGGATCTTAAAACTTTTTCAACTAAGGTAACTCCCTTTATCTCTTCACCCAGATTCTTCATGCAATTAACAATCTCATCTATTGGTAACAAGTAACTAGCTATACTTTCATCATTGTGCATCTTGAGAGTTTCATATTGAATTCTAAGAGTTTTCAGTTTAACATGTCTTACCTGAGAGTCTCCTTCATAGCTTAGAATGATTTTGACCCATATTTCTTTGGCTGATTTGAGATGCATAACTTTAAAATACTCTGATTGTGACAGACTTCCCAATAATGTATTGACAACCTTGGCATTGGTTTCATATTTCTTTTTACCTGTTGTATCTGTAGGAATTGCTAATGGAAATGTATATCCTCCTTCCTCAATTTCCTAGACATTTGTTCCAAGACATCAATGATATGTTGTGCTTCTTAAATTCCAATTGTTACCAGGAATAGCGTCCACTTAGAGTTGCTATTCCCACTAAGACTGGTAGCTATCTTAGAAACAAACAAGTTAAACTACTTTCGCTTTCCTTTATGAAAAATAGATAAGAGGGGAACAAAGGACACTAACCTTTGTCTTGCACTTGGTTCCTTGCCTGGTTCCTCTCCTTCTTGATAGATCGTTGCCACTCCTTCTTTGTCTAGACAGCTTCAGAGAGCACTTGTGGAATCAAAGCAACATAACACTATCGAAGAACAGAGATCTATATTCATAAACAACATAGGACGAGATATGTATTGACCACACAAATGCATATATAATCGAACATACAAGAATGTGGAGGAAACCTTGAATAGATTTATTAATATCAAGAATAGCAAGAGGATTACAACAAATTGTTCTGACCCAGCATCATCCTCTAGCAAGAAAGCCCTTCTTCACCTCATGTAAAGCTTAGATCACCCAACACTATGATGTTACACCAGAAAACCAACAACACTTCTCTACAAGATACAAGATTCCAGCCTCTGGATCTCTGTGATGAGGGATCCATATATAGATGATTGTAGGGGGGTGAGTCAGCTTCTGGGATTATTATTAGTGTCCTCTCTCTGATAGTTCTTGATTCCACTAGGAGATTGATGATCTCTTACTCATCCCTGGACGAAATCAGAGAGGCAAGTGTCAGAGGGGAAGTTTCTGGAAGATTCTATGATCCTCCACCTCACAAACTATCTCTGCCATTTGTCCATTCTCTCCCATCACACCCTACAGAGGGGTCATCCAGTATGCATCACACCTTTTACACTGGGAAGGTAGTATGCATTGCACCCTCTGCACTAGGCATTATGTATGGTCTAGTTTTGACCAGTTCTGAGCAGTTTTTTGTGGAGAACTTGTGGGAGATGATGTAATCAGCTGACCTTGTTCCTTTAGGTAGTGAAGCAACAATTTTAGAGACTTAGGATCCCTCAGTTTATGGAAATTTATGATTGGGGTTGCAGTGCCCAAAAATGTCTATAACAGTTTCCCCTAAAGGATGAGGTCGTTAATCTTTTGATGTCGGGTGAAATGCTTTACCATGAGGATCCGAAGTTTTTTCGAGCTCGGAGGCGACCTATAATAAGATACAATACGATACATTATCTTCATAATACTTTTCATGATCTAGTTGAGGCGGGCATTCCCATGCTGAACTTTATAAATTCATTTTCATGTACATAGGACAGACAATCGTCTTTGTGGAAGACTGATGATTCGGACGGAGTCATCATCCTTTGACTTGGATGATCATCTGTTCGGAAATGATGTACATTTGATGTCTTTATATTCCTGAATATATCGCAGCCCGGATGGATGAAACTAGATCCGTGATCTTCAAAACTCGTTCAATCTTCACTCAGAGTACAAGTCGATCCATGTGAAAAAGGTCCTGGAGTCGAACATGGAAAGACATCGCCTGATTACCAACCAATGATGTAAGTTGTTAACAGATGCAAGAGGGATCACCAATAATGAAAATCATCCTCAAGGTACTACAGTACAATTCGCATGGTGTGAAAAAGGGACTTGGCATCGAACACCACGCAAAATCTTCCGGTCGAAGGCCATTGATGTAAACCTGTCGCCGAAAGTGAGAAACTTGCCATTGAGGCATGCAAGCTTCAAAGTGCTGAAAGGGGTTGTTCCTAAGTTGAATTCTTGGATAATGAGCTGATGTCGACAAGACATGACTCGTCATAGGAGGGCCTTAATGAATCCCACATATATGACACAGAACCGAGCAAATGATTTTGGAGGTGAAAATGATCTGATGATACAGGGTTCAAGGTGGTGGTCATTAAAGAATGGAGCCTGAATGTATTGCAGCGGATAAGGCACAAGTCAATTATCTTAGTGACTTATCTTGAACATACCAACGATGCTGACGATGGATTGGTAGCGATAACCCCAAAGATGGATGGTGTGACGGACCAATGGTGATACGACCAATGAATGGAACAACCCAACCCGACTCGGATGCGGAGTGAAAGTGTCATGTTCGAGAGCGACTTGCTACCAATAAAGTCTCTTCAGGTTTTCTTCCCAATTTTCCCCAGTCATTGCTAACCAGTACCTCTTTATTTTTCTCAAGCTTAAGGAGGATAATATATGCTTGTTCTATAATTCGCCCTTTGGGCGAACCTGTCGCTATGTTTTAACAAGCCTAGCGACAGTGAAACTCGTTCTCCTCCATTTGGACAAGTTTGTCGCTATTCGGTTTTAATGAGTTTAACGAAAAAGATAACTCGGTCCTTTTCAATTTTAGAGAGTCTGAAAGGGACGGAAAGGAAACTCCAATGATTCTTTTTCGTCGTATAATCCCTTAAGTCTGAAAAAGCATCAAATAATATGAAAGGGATGAATTTTTTATAGTTTTAATGAGCCGAACAAGACAAGCACTCGATATTTTTTTGTAATAATCCCTCAGGTCCAAAAAGATTAAAATCTAGAGGAGTTATAGCACTTCCGATAACTTTAGCGAGCCAAAGAGGCTAATCGCTCAGCAATATTTTCATATTTCGCGAATCAGTTGAAAAGAGCTTAAAGGAGACTCGTTTCTCGAGGAATGAGTGATGATTTCGGGTAGCAGCTAATTCCAGGTAAGGTTTGGAATTTTCCAATCACGGCAGTGTCACAAAGATGGCTAACAGAATCACTCTTTGCAGATGTTCCTCAAAAAGGGTAAACAATCAAATGGGGGCGTATGATCGGCTGAAACAGAGTGGAGGTGATGATGAGAACACGACCAAGGCTCAAAAGTTGATGATAATGCATTCACAATGGTTATTTACTAGGGATTGGTTCATTTTTTAATGAGCTTAAACTCTGGGGGAAACATTTGCTCATTGCTTATGTTTAATTTTTAATGAGCTTGAATTATGCGTTAAAACTGCTCGTACCAGTCATATAATAAGGATATCTCATCTCAGATGCCATTTTTTTATGGAGCTTGCACCTTTTAAAGCTTTGCCCCGGATCCTTTCTTTATGCAAGCTAGGAAACAACCAATCCTATGATTTTAAAGGGTTAGAGGACCTACAAATTTAAAAAATAAATGGTCTCTCTTCACTTGCATGCAAAAAGGTTTGCATGTCCCCAGGTAAAATAAAAAATTTCCAGGTTACCATATAGAAGCTCTTGCTTTTGCAAGATAGTTTCCATGCAAATTGTAGATAGAAACACCTCTTGGCTTAGTCCATCTGGACTAGGGTGGTTCTAAATCCCAATGTCCTAACCTTGACGAGCGAATCTTATTCTGGTCTAACTCCCTTTTCCTATAAGGATGGGTGTCGGATCAGTCATTTTGCTTCGCAGAGACCTACTTTATACCTAGATTTTCCCTACCGAAGCAGGCCAGGGTGCATGCCCTCTAGGTTTCAGTCATATCCTACTAAATCACTCGCGCTCATCAGGTGGACAGACTGGAGATAAACGAGACATTCCTTGCGTGAAAAGACCATTTAGGGATGGAATTTGACTATTTGTTATGTGTGAACCATGGAATGACAACTGGTCTACGAGCTTGACCACTCTGCCTTCATGCGGAAAACACATTACTCTAAAGAGTGAGGAGACAACGACTCCCATGCAATAAATATAGTCACACCCAACGAGTATATTATAATATAAGGGTCCTTGGACCACCATCACATTCATGTGAACGATTTTCCTTCTCAAAGTAATGGGCACATTGGGAAGGATCCCTAATGGTCGACTGGTTCCTTTGTCAAAGCCTGTTATATTTCTCATTTCAGGCATAAGCGATGGTGAACCAAGCACTTTCCAAGCAGTTGAGGAAAGGATACTCACAGAAGCCCCTTCATCTATGATGGTACCAGCCATGACCATTCTGTAAGCTTGTACAATGATTAGAAATGGTACAGTAGCTGGTAAACGGGGTCTTCCTAGTAGATTCCAATCAAAGGAAACGACTAGGTTGCTTGGAGGTGGGACCGAATAGACGGCCGTATACGACTCTGATGAACTTCCTTCCTACAGTAAAGGAATGGGTAGACTGCCCCCAAGTTTGTCGGAGTCTGTATTTATGAAAAGAATTTGAACAATGTCGTTCTCGTTCTCTTTAGTGACGGTATCATTTGGAGACGAACCTTCTGAAGGCAAGACCGGGTCAACTGTCGCCTCGACCTTTTGACTTTCGTCTGGTCTGGATTCAGAGGGTTCATTTTCAATGATAGACATTTCGACTGACTATAATGGCGTGCCAGCCGGATTTTCAACCAGTGATGGACTTGGCAAGAGTTTCTTATATCCAGGAGGGAGCCGTAGCGGTGAAGTAGGACGGTCATCCAAAACTCTTTTAGCTTCATCTAGGAAGGGACAATGGTGGACGGCATGATCGCCTTCACACAGTTTACAAGGAAATTTGTGATTCCTTTTCTATCGAGATACTTCACTTTCATTGGTTGACAGTGTATTTTCAACATGATTATCAGATGTTGACGACACCGGATTGAGCAAACGAGGAGATCAGTCCCTTAGGATCCGAGGGATGCAAGGACAATCTCGATGATAGTGATCTCCTGTGCAAATGACACATGGAGAATTAGGTTTAGATGGTGCAGTGTGAGGATTTTCACTAGATGACGCATGGTTGCGCCCTTTCGCTTTCGGTTCCTTCTTATTCTTTTATTTTTTCTCTTTCTGCTTCTTCTTCTTCTCAATTACTTGATCCTTAGCTTTACCAGCTTCATCAAGTGAAGAGGAAGGAGGAGAGGGAGAAACGGACGAAGTAGAAGGTCGGGGGGTAACTCTAGTATCATCTAGTTGCTGACTTGACTGTTCAGGAATTACGGTATTCTGAACGATAGAAGTAGAGAAGAGCCACACAGGCAAGCCAATCGTCAACCCTGGAAGTGACAATGTTGCGATATGGGGTACACCAACATCTCCGCAAGAGGAGAAAGGACTAGGATTTCCTCCAAAGGGGAATCCTTGGTTGGTAGACTCCATTTTCTTCAACCTAAATACCAACAAGGGAAATTGTGATGTTATTCCGATTAAAATAAATTTTAGACGCTTTGACACAACTTGTTTTGTCAATTTTTAAGAGTCGAGAAAAAAAAAAAGATGACTCTAGTCGCCTTCGACTTTAATGAGCCTAAAGTGACAAGTGTTGAGATGGACCTTTTCCTTTAAGAAGTCTGAAAAGGAATGAAAGAGACTTCTCTAGAAATCTAGGCAGAGGGATTACCAAACCAATTGCAAAACTGCAAAATAATTTTTACGGTACGGCAGTCAATCTTCCTGAATGCTGTGTTCAGTGCATTGCGATCGATAGGGTGGCCGACATGACTTCCTAAGGATAAAGGACATAGTCTATTGTGGTCTCCCAATATATACTCGACAGTATGTGGGAGCACAAGTCCATACTGGAACTTGTCATCTCAAAGTGAAGGAATCACCCAACCAACAATGAAAAGAACAGTTACCATGTTTTACGATGCCGGAATACGTCTCTAGCCTAGACTTCTAGATGTTGTGCGTTAGGTTCCAAAGCATTTTTAGATTCATTAAATTTATTTTATAGTTGATCTTGTTTAAAAATTTTCCTTTCAGGTTCACCGCGTGATGTGTATACAATTCCTAAAAATGTAGTCTAAGATGACAAACAACTATTAATCCTCTTTTTTTGGCAATGAAAATCCTAGCTACTAATGGGAAGAAAACTGAGGGTCTTTCACAAAAGAGCACAGAGCACACACTAAATGCACTGTCCTAAATCAAACCAAGCAGTCTAAATGCAAATGCACATGCATGTATTTGTTTTTCAGCCTTCTTAATGTATGAATGACAAGAAGAATGCTAAGTGCAAATTTGAATTATTTTCTAAAGCGACAATACTAACAAATTTCTTTTCAAAATGAAGTGAAGATAAGGACAACACTTTGCGATTTTGAAATGAAAACTGTTTTTGACACTTGAAAAACTACTAATTCAAATCACATACAAGAGTAACAGTACAATCGACTATCAAGAACAATGGGATTCTATTCTATGACCGAAAACGACATTTACGACACTTTCACATCAAGAAACGATAGTCTGATTACGCTAATTCTTTGTAAAAGAGAACTGAAAATGGCACACAATACCTAAAAACACTTACAGTTCTTTGCACAATGGAGGCGGAATGATGGAAGAGAAGAGGTTTTCCATAGAAATATACTCACCACATACAACAAAACACCTAAATAGATCTGAAAAGAGTGAAAAAAAACCAAAGTCTGAAGGTAAAATCAACCTTCTCTGACCATCGTACCTGTCACACAGGGAATCCAGTATGCATCTCACCTACTACACACAGGAAGTGCGATGCATACAGACTGCCTTGAAGAGAGGATACGATGGTACTAGTGTGAGACTTTTATCCATTCTTTGATCACAATTTACAGTTCAGTTCAGGGATTTAGGCCGAGTAAGTGATGTTCAGTAAATATAAATCACAGGGGCTGATCTAAGGAGGTTACTAGAGGCACCACTAGGGAAATTAGAGTATTTTCAAATCGATTGTTCAATTTATAAAGAAAACCCAGAGATAGACTGAAGCAACATTGATCTACTTTGCACTTGCATAGCAGATGCAGTTCGAAGGCTAGCTGGCTTGACTTCAGGCTCCATCTGTAAGTTTATAAAACAAACAAAAATAGACCAGCAAATAATCTATTCGCTCCCTAGCGGAGTCGCGATTTTTTACCGAGAATAGTGTCTAGTTAGAGCTGCTATTCCCACTCCTTCTTTGGCACTCCTTCTTTGTCTACACAGCTTCAGAGAGCACCTGTGGAATCAAAGCAGCATAACACTATCAAAGAACAGAGATCTATAGTCATAAACAACACAGGACCAGATATGTATTGACCACACAAATGCATATATAATTGAACATACAAGAATGTGGAGGAAAACATGAATAACTTTATTAATATCAAGAATATCAAGAGGATTAGAACCAATTGTTCTGACCCAGCATCATCCTCCAGCAAAAAATCCCTTCTTCACCTCAAGTAAAGCTTAGATCACCCAACACTATGATGTTACACCAGAAAACCAACACCACTTCTCTACAAGATACAAGATTCCAGCCTCTGGATCTCTGTGATGAGGGATCCATATATAGATGATTGTAGGGGGGTGAGTCAACTTCTAAGATTTTTATTAGTGTCCTCTCTCTGATAGTTCTTGATTCCACTTGGAGATTGATCATCTCTTACTCATCCCTGCGCGAAATTAGTGAGGCAAGTGTCAGAGGGGAAGTTTCTGGAAGATTCTATGATCCTCCACCTCGCAAACTGTCTCTTCCATTTGTCCATTCTCGCCCATCACACCCTATAGAGGGGTCATCCAGTATGCATCGCACCTTCTACACTGGGAAGGTAGTATGCATTGCACCCTCTGCACTGGGCATTTTGTATGGTCTAGTTTTGACCAGTTCTGAGCAGTTTTCTGTGGAGAACTTCTGGGAGATGATGTAATCAGCTGACCTTGTTCCTTTAGGTAATGAAGCAAAACTTTTAGGGACTTAGGATCCCTCAGTGTATGGACATTTATGATTGGGGTTGCAGTGCCAAAAAATGTCTATAACAGTTTCCCCCTAAAGCATGAGGTCGTTAATCTTTTGATGTCGGGTGAAATGCTTTACCATGAGGATCCGAAGTTTTTTCGAGCTGGGAGGTGACCTGTAATAAGATACAATACAATACATTATCTTCATAATATTTTTCATGATCTAGTTGAGGCGGGCATTACCATGCTCAACTTTATAAATTCATTTTCATGTACATAGGACAGACAATCGTCCGTGTGGCAGACTGATGATTCGGACGGAGACGTCATCCTTTGACTTGGATGATCATCTGTTCGGAAATGATGTACATTTGATGTCTTTATATTCTTGAATATATAGCAGCCCGGATGGATGAAAATAGATCCGCAGTCTTCAAAACTCGTTCAATCTTCACTCAGAGTACAAGTCGATCAATGTGAAAAAGGTTCTGGAGTCGAACATGGAAAGACATCGCCTGATTACCAACGAATGATGTAAGTTGTTAACAGACGCAAGAGGGATCACCAATAATGACAATAATCCTCAAGGTACTACGGTACAATTCGCATGGTGTGAAAAAGGGACTTGGCATCGAGCACCACACAAAATATTCTGGTCGAAGGCCATTGATGTAAACTTGTTGCCGAAAGTGAGAAACTTGCCATTGAGGCATGCAAGCTTCAATGTACTGAAAGGGGTTGTTCCTAAGTTGACTTCTTGGATAATGAGCTGATGTCAACAAGAAGTGACCCATCGTAGGAGGGCCTTAATGAATCCCACATCTATGACACGGAACTGAGCAAATGATTTTGGAGGTGAAAATGATCTGATGATACAATGTTCAGGGTGGCGGTCATGAAAGAATGGAGCGTGAATATATTGCAGTGGATGAGACATAGGTGAATTCTCTGAGTGACTTCTCTTGAACATACCAATGACACTGACGATGGATTGGTAGCATTAACCCCAAAGATGGATGGTGTGACGGACCAATGGTGATATGACCATTGAACGGAACAACCCAACCTGACTCGGATGCGGAGTGAAAGTGTCATGTTCGAGAGCGACTTGCTACCAATAAAGTTTCTTCAAGTTTTCTCCCCAATTTTCCCCAGTCATTACTAACCAGTACCTCTTTATCTTTTCAAGCTTGAGGAGGATAACATATGCTTGTTCTATAATTCACCCTTCGGTTCGAACCTGTCGCTATGTTTTAACAAGCCTAGCGACAATGAAACTCGTTCTCCTCCATTTGGAAAAGTTTGTTGCTATTCGGTTTTAACGAGTTTAACGACAAAGATAACTCGGTCCTTTTCAATTTTAGAGAGTTTGAAAGGGATGGAAAGGAAACTCCAATGATTCTTTTTTGTCATATAATCCCTTAAGTCTGAAAAAGTGTAAAATAATACGAAAGGGATGAATTTTCGATAGTTTTAACGAGCCAAACAGGACAAGCGCTCGATCTTTTTGTGTAATAATCCCTTAGGTCCAAAAATATTAAAATATAGAGGAGGGATAGCACTACTGATAACTGTAACGAGCTAGAGAGGCTAATCGCTCATAAATATTTTCATATTTCACTATTCAGTTGAAAAGAGATTAAAGGAGACTCGTTTTTTGAGGAACGAGTGATGATTTCGGGTAGCAACTGATTCCAGGTAAGTTTTGGAATTTTCCAATCACAATAGTGTCACAATGATGGCTAAAAGAATCAGTCTTCGTAGACGTTCCTCAAAAAGGGTAAACAATCAAATGAGGGCATATGATCTGCTAAAACAGAGTGGAGGTGATGATGAGAACACGACCAAGGCTCAAAAATTGATGATAATGCATTCACAATGGTTATTTACCGGGGATCGGTTCATTTTTTAATGAGATTAAACTCTGGGGGAGACATTTGCTCATTTCTTATGTTTAATTTTTAACGAGCTTGAATTCTGCGTTAAAACTGCTCGTACCAGTCATATAATAAGGATATCTCATCTCAGATGCCATTTTTCATGGAGCTTGCACCTTTTAAAGCTTTGCCTCGGATACTTTCTTTATGCAAGCTAGGAAACAACCAATCGTACAAGTTTAAAGGGTTAGAGGACCTACAAATTTAAAAAATAAACGGTCGCTCTTCGCTTGCATGCAAAAAGGTTTGCATGCCCCCAGGTATAATGAGAATTTTCCAAGTTACCATATAGAAGCTCTTGCTTTTGCAAGATAGTTTCCATCCACACTGTAGATAGAAATGCCTCTTGGCTTGGTCCATCTGGATCAAGCTTCTTCTGAAGGACCTGCTCTGATACCAATTGTTGGAAACAATACTGAGAGGGGGCTGAATCACTATTATCAGATCAATAATTTAATTTTCACTACTAATTTGTATACGCTACTTCAGCTTAGTGAACTAGCATGTATACACAATTGTACTTAATGCAACCAACGTATATGCAAAGATCTTTTAATTTACCCAAATTATGAAGCATTGGACTTTAACCAGTATATCAGGAAGTCATTAGAAGAGCAATAAAAGCATAATACAACATCACACATAAGTAACACATATGAACACTCAGATATCAGGTGGAAACCCAATGTGGGTGAAAACCAGCTTCTGCAATTGTCTCTATCTTCTTTTAATAATAGGAGAATTATGTTTACAATTTTTGTACTAGTGCACTCTTATACCAGTATGTAGGCTTCTACCTATAGAAGGCTACAACCTTCTCTCGTTCTCTAGCTTCTACTGGAAGGGAGCTACAACCCCGTAGCTCCTGTACTAGCTGATATGTTTACTAGTACGTAGGTGCCCGCCTACAAAAGGATACAACCTTCTCTTTTCTTCCAGGGACCACGTTTTCATAAATTTTTAGCTTGGATCCATCAACAACATCAATATTCAAATATATCTTCATCAACCAATCTCCTTTTTGAACCAACCACAACTGAACGAATCAATCACTCCATCAATCTGATCATTTAGACTGCTGTCACTAGAATACAGTAACCAGAACACAAGCCAGACCCAGAACACTGCAACAACAAACAGAGGCAACTAAAACATATTTTATAAGGTATACAGTACTTGTGTTGAACCTATGTGCATACACACTTTCCTCAAAGTGAACGAGTGTACAGATCTGCATATTAATTTTTTGATGTATACACTACTTTGATATGAAGAACTAGTGTGTATACGCTCTTTTTCTAAAGTGAACCTACGTACAGATCTATAAATGATGATTTAAACATTACAACTATTCCATACTTCAGTCATACCCAGATCATCGTATTTACAGACTACAACATGCGCTAGTTATTCAGATAAATGATCAAACCACATAAAGATAATTCACTTCAAGCCTTGAGATCCTGATACGTCATTAGATCTTATCCTTCATCAAACGCTAAGTTTCATCCTTCATTCAAATCAAGCACAACACCATAAGCGAATAATCTGCATATTAGATCTCACACTTCATCATATATTCGATACTTGCACACCCTGGCCTAATGATCTTCTCCTCCTTTTATAGTCTTAGGCATTTATCAATACCATGGACCAAAACCACTTAGGGCCAATACCTTGCACCAAATACCTGGGGTCAATACCTCAAACCATATACCTTGGACCAATACGATGGATAAAAATACCATGGACCAAATATTTCAGACCAAAAATTTAGTTTTCCAACGTATACACGCTTTTCTTTCTGTGAAAGTGCATGTCTATGTATACGCGGCTTGTATACAGTGAACCTGCATGTATATGCAGCTTGGTCAATGTTGAACCTGTGTATACCTCTCTTTCTTCATTGTGTGAAGACGGATCTATAATTCTTTGTTGTTTACCTACTATACTTTCATCTGAGTGAGTTGCCTTCTGAACTGATTCCTTGAAGCTGCCCTACATTTAATCGCATCTATAAATACTACTATCATGCATTCTACCACATCTAATATCTCTTATGTAGATTCATCTATTTACCATATACAGGTGAGTTTTTATGCTACAAGTGGGTTGCCATCAAGTACAACACATACATCATAATGCCAACAAAGCCCTTGACATTGATGAAGTAACTTCCGTTGAGAACTAGTTTATTATTTTGATGTTTTTGTAAAACATAAATAATGCTTGTTATCCAAAATATGTTGATGGATAGTTTAAAAAATGTGCATTTGTCTTATATTTTTATATTAATTTTTTTTTTTTTAATTTAGGATCTCTATTAGATTAGCTTATAAAAAAGAAAGATATATTTTCATAGAATCATTCTTTCCTAGAGTCCTTCGTGTCCCTTGACTATTTTCACTATAAAAAATAATGTCATTTACGGAACCAAGAAAATATATATCCATTTTTCCATCTAAGATAATAAAATATTAAATCCTCCCAATAAATGGAAACCAAGATGAACGTAGTCAATAAAATAAAATTGGGTCTGGTCATAAAGGGAAACGAAGTCAATAGTTTTGCTCCAACAAACATGCCTAAAGAAAATAAAGAAATCCCATATATAAGACATGAGAAATGATAAATGATAAAAGGGTTTAGTCTTAATCATAGAACTTTTCCTCATGAAAAAGATCAATGACACAATCTTTGGAGCCATCTAGCACCTACACCATAATTTTCACTCCTTACTTCTTAACAAGAAAAGAAATAAGTGTAATAAGGAACTTTCTTTTCTGTTTGACCATTTTGAGGCTCTCACAAATTCCTTACTTTTCTTTCTCATATAACGATAGCACCTGAGTGAAGAATTGCTTAGTTTCCTAGTATATCTCTTGTGGCCACGACAAGTTGATGTTATCAGTATGCAAGATGCCTATATTTGTCACAAAATCAATGATTTCAGTTTCCAGTTTCCATTTATTTATCATCTCTTGATAGGCTTTGGTGGATCATTCAAGTTCCTATACATGGTACCCCTTCTTAGAGGAGGTGGAGACATGAATAATCTCTTTCTTTCTTGCTTGAAAGTAGTCCCACTATAGGGGACTTACCTTTTTTCTTTTGGTGGAGAGCCATGCTCATGGAAAAACTACCTAAACTGTAGAATAACATCGAACTGAAGCATTAAACTTCACCAATTAGCCAAAAAAATGAATGAGCAGTGATTTAGATTAATGTTGGTGGTAATAACTATTTGAGATTCCCCTTGATCTAGCAAGTACTTAGACACATAGTCTCATCATTCCAATTAATGGTCTATGTGGCACACTAACCATTTACATGTAAGGTTGTAACCTCCCTAGTTCTCTCATTATATGCTTGTGATTTTATATGTCTAGTTCTTCTTGCACTTGAGTCCCAAGTCCCACTTGTTTTGTTTTCTAAGTAGTATTGATCTATTAATATGATACAAAAAATTACAGAGAGACCTGATCTCAGAGATGTTAAACATCAGTCATCATCACAAAATGAAACTGTTTGTAATGGACTGCGCCAACAGAGGGGAAACTAGTCCAAGAAGTTTTAAAGATTGCCCCTGTTATGGGGGAAGCTAGCCATTGAACCAGAAAAACTATTTCAAAGTAGACCTTCGTTTTCCAAAATGAACAAAGAGGAATGCAATTCTTGAACCAAAAAGACAGGGACATAGCCAAGAAACAATGTGACATTTCCACCTAGTGGAGAGTCACCTAAAGGATCCAAGACACATGGCTTAGAAACAGAACACATCCAAACCACAAAACCATGAAACATTTAAACATATCCACCTGGAAGCCAGACATCTTTCCATGAGACCAAGAAACCACAAAACAATGAGACGTATCCACCTGGAGGCTGAAGACCTTTTCATGTGGCCACATGTTAGGCCGGTGGTTCCTCCGGAGCTGGCTCCTCCTCAATCCGGTAGGCAAACTAATACCAATCATCATCCTCTTCAGATGAGCCTCGACCTTGAGCTGGTGTAGCTTCCATAGTGCCTTTTGCATCCATCTATCGCCCACCAATGTCGTTCTTCCTATTGCCTGAAGAATTCATGCCGTTTTGTCGGTCCTCCTCACCAAAAGTTTCACCAGCTTTGGCTTTGCCATGTAGATACTATCACTTAGCTGCTTGTTGTTGATCCCCTCACTACCAGGCTCTTCCCTGATCTTCTTGTTCCCGCGACTGGACAGAGGAGCTTGTGTCGCAAACTCTTCCTCGAAGGAAATTGTGATGGTTGCAGTGATTGTAGGCCTGTTTAAGGAACTACAGAAGCAAAATTGAGTGCTGTGAGGGGCAGGAAAAGGAGGTAGTGGGAAATCCATAGTGTGGACAGCATTGTCCCTCCTACCTCTACCACTTCTGGTATTCGGGTAGCTATGAGTGGGGTAAATGAGCGGGTTGGGCATTTCATTAGTTGAGTTCGAGGAATCAGAGGCAGAGCTGGTCGAAGCTTGCGAGAAGTTAAGACCTCCACACAAACCTCCATGTCTACTGCGTATTCGATGCCTGAGGTTGCGAGAAGTTAAGACCTCCACACAAACCTCCATGTCTACTGCGTATTCGATTCCTGAGGTGAGCCATGGCATAGATGTAAGCTAAAATGACAGTGGAGGAATTGGAAGAATGGCGACGCTAAGCTTGAGTAGGGGAGGGCGAGCCACAATCCAGGAGACAATGATGGGAATGTGAGAAATGGAAACGATTACCAAAATCCTAATAAGGGAGAATCAGGCAATGACTACATGTTGTAGTTCTGATACATGGTTCAGCCGCTTGCGGAGAACAAATGCCTTGGAGAAGAGGGGGATTAACGAAATGGTCTGCAGGGGCCATGGTGTTGAAGGAGGTGAGCTCGTCACAACTTTCAGAGTCAATAAATGTCACCTGCAAGGTGTTTTTAATCCATTTGTGGTGGGCTCTCAGGACGAAGCAAGTAGCCAGATGGCTTCCCAACCCGTCGGCGGTCTGTCTTGTCATTTAAATGCCATTGTTGACCCCCGCATCTAGGTGTGTTTCCTCTGCATTTGCACTTTCCTTTTGCACTAGATCTTGAAATCCTGCAATTGATCAGTGTTAGCTATATTGCTAAGAGCTCCCACATGAAGAGTCTTACCACTGTCAACGCCAATGTTTGTCGCCAATGTTTTCTAAGAATTCTGCTACTTTGTTGCCATTCCGATGAGTGTGCCTGATGGTAACTGCTCGATGAATGAGTAGCCACTACTCAATCTGTTCCAACCTTTCTGCCAATCTCCAACTGCTACCCACATTATGTGTTGGAGTTCCCTATAAGATCTGATTGATCATGTTAATTAAAATATGAGAGTCCTCTTCAATTATGAGTGGGAAGAATCTATTGTTCTGATCAAGGAGAAGTCCTTGCCAAATTCCTTCTAATTCAGCTGAGTTGTTTGTATCCCAACCGATTGACCCCATAAATGTTTGGAGAACATTGCCCTTGTGATTTCTGAATATTCCTTCAAATCCTGCTTTACCCAAATTTCCTTTTGACGCTCCATCAAAGTTGAGCAGTACCAAGGGTGGTGGGGGTTGAGTCCATTTGTCAGGTGTAGCTCCAGATGGAGGGATTTTCCTTTGGTGTACCTGCTCATGGTTCCACTGAAGGTTCCAGTTCACCCATATATTTGTTTCCTGTGGGGTGGAAGGGAAATCATCATCAAGCCAAGCTTAGATCATCAAGGTTTCTCATATGTTTTGACATATGTTGTTCCATAGAACTTCTATGGGAGAGGAATGGTCCTTGAAGATGCAGCTATTTCTCTCTTTCCAGATTGTCCACATGAGGAAACCTGGTATTAGCTTCCATAAGGAATTTAATATGTTGCTTTTATAAGGGTGAGGTGCCCAAAAGTGAATAATGCTGGTTGAATTCTCCTTATTTCGTCCATCTCTTTGACATCTAAAGCTAACTTTCTCCCAAAGTCAGGTTGCTAACGGACATGAGCTTAGGAGTTGTTCCTTAGTTTCTTTTGTCTGTTTACAATTTGGGCAGATGGAAGGTCTGTGAAACTTTGTTTCCTTAGATTATCCCAAGTAAGGATTCGATTTTGGCACAACAACCAGAGAAAGGTGGAGATTTTTGGCCAAATTGGTGGTTCCCAAACTTTGTGCCAGAGGTTATCCTTGATGGTATGGTCCCTTAGTATTATATGATATGCTTCTTGGGATGTGAAGGTACCTCTCATTTCATAACCCCATCTAATGATGTCTTTCTTATCTGATTGGCGTATTTTCCTGTTTGAGAGTTTTGTATCCAGGCTATCATTGATGGACTATGTGGCTTGCCCAAGAATGGGGTTCGAGCATAACCATTGTCTATAACCTTGGTTGTGAACTTCCTCCCAAAGTTGATTTAATTTGATCGTCGGTTGCTCTACCCAATATTGAATCTTGTGGGGCATGAGTAGGTCCTTCAATTTGGGTCTTTTTTGCCAGGAGTCCTCCCAAAACCTTGCATTATCTCCATTCATTATTTCCCAAAAACTGTGTTGTTGGATTAGATCTTTATGTTGTTTGGCAGCATTCCAAATTAGGGAGCCTGTGCCAACTTCTTTAAGTCGAATTAAATCATCTACTGGTCTATTATTAGCATACTTAGCTTTCCAGAGGATAGCCCAAGGACTATGTGGGTTCGAGATCCATCTCCAGCAGATACACGTTCCCATGACCTCATTTCTAAGCTGAGGATCCCATAGTTTAGTGCCTCCAGAAGATTTTGGGTGACAATCTGTTTCCCACTTTACCAGAGCCCATTTTCTTTTTTGTTTCGTATTCCCCCATAAAAAATCCCATTGAAGATTTTTGATTGCTTTAAGAACCAATTTGGGTGCTGCCAGGACTGAGAAAAGGTAGAGCAACATAGATTGTAGCACTGCTTTGATTAAAACTAGGCGACTCACCATATTGAGAGCTCTGAAGGTCCATGAAGAGGTACGGGCTTCCAGTTTTTCTAAGAGAATTTTCCAAGATAAGTGCTTTAAGGTAGAGGCTGTCATTGGAGCTCCCAGGTATTTGGAGGGTAGATTTGCAATCAAAAAGCCCAGAATTCTGGCTATGGAGGATTGAGTTATGGGAGGTGTGTGAAAGAAAAATACTTGGGATTTTTCTTTGTTAATGCAGGCACTAGAGGCATCCTAGAAGTCAGATAAAATGGATTTCAGTTTACGGGCTTCTTGGACCGAAGGGTGACCAAATAACATATTGTCATCCACAAATTGTTGGTGGCTGAAAGTAGGGGTATTCTGGAAAGAAAGGCCACGTAATTGCTGGTTATGAAGGGCATCTTTGATGTAACATTCAAGGCCTTCTGCCATAATAATGAATAGAAAGGGTGAGAGAGGGTCCCCTTGTCGAATGCCTCTGGATGGGTGGAATGGGGTGGAAGGGATCCCATTGACTAGAACTGAGAAAAAGGTAGAGGTGACGAGGCTTATAATCCATCTTACCCAAGCAGGGGTAAAGCCAAAGGCTAGCAACATTTTTTGAATATAATTCCAGCTTAAAGTATCGAAAGCTTTTGATAGGTCGATTTTTAGGAGCATACCTGCCTTTTTGGACTATTTTAGGGAGTGAATGATTTCATGAGTGAGAATTATGCCATCGGTGACCTGCCTTCCTTCCACGTATCCTGATTGTCCTGATATAAGTAAGGGAAGCAAGGACTTGAGGTGCATGGCAATCACTTTGGAGACAATTTTATAAATGACATTGCAAAGTGCAGTAGGTCGGAATTTGTCCAGAGTCTGGCTTTGCTCCTCCTTAGGGATAAGGGCGATCAAGGTGGCATTCAAGGATGGAAGCATCCATTTGTTAACTCTTAACTCCTAAACTACTTGCCAAACTTCCTCCTTGATTAGATCGCAGAAGTTGTGAAAGAAGTTTGAAGTGAAGCCGTCTAGTCCAGGTGCTTTCCCAACTTTGAGCTATCGCATAGCTGTCTCCACTTCCTATAAAGATATAGGCTTGAGGAGGATTTGATTATGTTCCTTAGTTACAATCTTATGAATATTCTTAGTGATTTTCTCTATATCTGGTAGCCGATCAATTTCTGTTTCCTGATGCATCCTCCGAAAGTGGGTGAGGAGTTCATGTTCTATATCTTCATGCATTTCTAGATGTTCCCCTTGTCGATTTTGGAGGAGAGTAATGATGGTGTGCATCCTCCATTGGATAGTGGTATGGTGGAAGAACTTTGTGTTGCGCTTTCCCTATTTAAGCCATCTGATCTTCGAATTTTGTCTCCAAAGAATCTCTACCTGTTTTTCTCTTTCTGAGATTTGCATTTGTAGTTCACGTTCCTATTCTGCTATGGTTTCGGATCTGCCTTCAACTATGATTCTCTGCTGTAATTTTTACATTTCTTGTTCAAGAGCGTCTTGCGTTTGAAAGATATTGCCGAAGGTAAAGCGATTCCACTGTTTTATTTTTTCGTTGAGATTTTTTAGCTTTTGTTGGGGCTTGTACATTTTTGTGCTTTCTGGTGGTGTGAAATTTTTCCATGTCTATGTTATCAGGTTGTGAAAATCTGGGTTATTCATCCAGAGGGTTCAAAATGAAAGGGCCTGCAAACATTGTCTCCCGGTCTTTGCTAGTGAAGCTTAATAGGCCAGTTGTTCGAGCCCGAGAATGGAAATATAGAGGCCAAGAGATCTCCACCAAGATGTATTGTGTTATCGAAGAGGAGGAATCTATCTAACCATGATGCAATTTGGTGAGCATCTGCATGCTTTTTGTTCCATGTATATACGCCATTGTTGAATTCCATATCTATGAGCCTGTTGTTGTGATTGTAATCTTTGAAGTGAGTGCTTTCATAGTCCAGCTTGACCCGTCCTCCTCTTTTTTCCTCCAATATTGTAATCATGTTGAATTCCCCTCCTGTGATCCAAAGTGGGTAAGATCTTACTGAGTTGATCTGAGTTAAGGTATTTAGTGTGTCTACCTTGTTTGTTGCCTCCTGGGGAAGTAGACATTGGTTAAGTGTCCATGAAATTTTGTCCCTGTTAAACGAAACATGGCTTGAATAAAGTGTTTACTAGCATGTACGTTAGTAAGTGTTATATCTCTATCATCCCAAACGATGGCTAGCCCTCCTGAGGCTCCTATTGCTTCCACAGCCACTTCTTTGCTTCCTGGCCTTGCTTTGGTGAGGACCTGATCCAATGTCGTGGAATTAAACTTGGTCTCCTGTAAGAAGAGAATTTGAGGCTTTTCCTATTGTAACATGTTCCTTATTAGTTGACCCTTTCCCAGGTTGTTGATCCCTCTAATGTTCCATGAGATGAGCTTCATGATTCATGATTGGGAAGGGGATTGTAATATTTGGTAAGCTTGGAGTATCTTCCAGATTCCACCAGCATCTCCCCTATGCAAATGGTTCTCTGAAGATTTGTTTTCCTTCCTCGTTTCTTGTTGTCTTTGAAGATATTTCTTCCATCCCACTGACTGCTAGTTTGTACGCCTAATGATCTTTGCTTTTGTGCTCTTGAGAGAATTAATTCTAAGCTCTCTAGTTGTTGCTCAGGAATTTTGTCATATTCCTTTTTCTTACATGCCTGTCCAAGTCCTAGTATATCTAGGTCCTCTTCCTTGTGCTCTACTGCTTCTTGCTCTACCTCTGTATCATCTACAATCGTGAGCTGCATTATAGTGTTATCTATCACCATTCCTTGAGTAGTCCTTTTCTACAGGTTACTGGGAGAGGGCGATTTGGTATCTAAGGGTTGCTTAGAAATGAGGGCTTTCTTTGAGCTTGATAGAGTAGAATGGGCAGTAGTCTTAGGAATGGATTCATGTTGTTCCTGGTTATCTAAAATATGAACCTCCAGCTGGAGCAGGGTTTCAAAGTTGTTGCTAGTTGATGGCAAGGAGGTGTTGGTGACAGGCTTTTTAACCAAGGTAGAGGGTTTTTTATGAGTCTTTTTGGGATTGGGAACTTTTGTTAACCCATTCGAGTTAGGTTTTTCCATTGAGGGGATGGTCATGGATTTCATATTAGAGGGACAATCTCGGAATAAATGGCCCAGGGCGTGGCATTTTTGACAGCATAATGGTACATTCTCGTAATCTATTGTTTGTAGCCATTCGTAATCATCATGGTAAAGGCTTACTGAATCCGAGAGAGCTTTGCTGAGGTGCATGTATACATAGATCCACACATAGGAGGTGTATCGCTTCAGCTTTGTCTCCTTTGCCACTTTGATGAATTTGCCTAAACCATTCCCAATGTCTTGCAAAGAGTCTTCGTCCCAATACTCCAGAGGGAGAGAATAAAGGAGGAACCACATTGGGGCCCAGCTCAGATCTTCTTTGTCTGGGTTAAAGAGCTCGATGCATCCTCTCATGTATAGTCCTGCTACATTGAAGAAATATGGTCTGCCATCCAGTACCCTATTTTGGTCCTCCAGACAATTGAAAATGGTAGTAAAGAAGCCCTTAGGCGCTAACTACAGTGTTATGTGCCCTTTTGGCTCCCATTTGGCTGCAATCCAGCCATGCAATGCTTTCTCCATTAGCCAAAGACCTATGAACTTTCATATCAAAGCATGATCCTTCATAAACTGGATTTGAGTGTTGATCTGCTGACTTGGGAGCTCGATTTTGGGTCTATCAACTACTACAGGCTTTCAGGTGGTTGACATCACTCTTGTTTCTTCCTTTGTGTTTTTATTCTTCGGCACATTTTCATTCTCTGTTGCTATATCTTCTTGATGGTCCTTCCTGACATTTTCAATTTGTCACAGGTCGTTTTCCATATCAGCGAGCGGAGGCACCATGTCCTCCCCCTGAGGGGGTTCCATTGTGCGGTAACTGTGCCTTATTGTGCTGTAGATGTCTTATGGCTGGAGGTTAATGGTAGAATGTCACAGTTTGTAAAGGTCTGCCAGTTGTAGAGCAGTGTCAAACCCTAAGCGCTCCCACCTCCAGATAACTTCCATTACCTTAATCCAAGTCCCACTTGTTACTACTCTCACTTGCATTTCATGTACATCAACCTTATCATCTCATACCTATGGGCATGCCTTTTCCTCTGCATTACTTATACTATCAAGAGGGGTTACACATGGCTTAATGATAGATCCTCCCCATACTCGTACCCATGTATCACCCCATATGGGGATATATTTATTATTTTTTGTAGCTCAATGAAAAATTCCAAACATGGGACTAGATTCCCCTTTTCAAGAGGACCAATTTTGACTATTTAAGAACTCAAATTGGATGAGGGAAGGTGTACTTATGAAGAAAATCTTGCATATGCACATTTCATTAGGTTGGTCCTAAAGAAAATTGGACAACCATAGAAACATATAAATTTAAGTGAGCTAAAGCTCATTTGGACATCATCATAACATATATTTTCTTCTTATTTTTGGAGTTCTTTTATATCTAAAATCGAAGGTTAAATAGGAAGTGTGAAGGTTGAATAACAAATTTGAATGGTGAATAAGAACTATGATGGTTGAACAAGAACTTTGAAGGTGAATAGGAAATATGGCAAATGAACGTGAATTGTGAAGGATGAATAGGAAATTTGAAGGTTGAACAAGAACTTTGAAGGGTGAATAGGAATTGTGAAGGTTGAACAAGAACTATGAAGGGTGAACAAGAACTGCAAAGGGTGAACAGGGATTGTGTGGGTATATTTGGTTGCATTAACTTGACTGTTCGCACATATTTTGGATATTGGTTGATAGATTTGTTTAACAAGTCAATACTTTCAAATTGATTATCATTTATGGATTTGGGTTCATTCTACACTCTGCTAAATATTTTATGACAATCTAGTAGAAGAATAGTTTCAAAGGTTTTTCCCCCTTGTGGGGTTTTACGTGGTCTTTGACTAAATTGGTGTCTAGTTGATGTGTTGATTGTCTCCTATTACCATTGTATTTATTGTTCTATCTTCAACTATTGTTGATAATTAGAACTATTAAATATTATTGAAATATTGTTGATTGAATAATTGAATTGGGATAAATTTAATCGAACAACATAGAGCAACATGAAAATTTAACATGGTATCAGACCTAAGGTGAAGGACAACCCCAAAAGGATACACTCATTGAAGAAATCATCTTTGTAAAGTTGAAGGAGCCTATATAATCAAATCAAGATGTCTTTCTCATTCTTCAAGGAACATGAGAAGTTGGGTGACTCATATAACTTTTCTGCATGGAATATTAGGTTGGAGGTCATAGCTGACAACAATGATGTTTTGGAATATATTCAATGAAAAGTACCTCAGCCTCCGGAAAATTATTTTTCTACTACCAAGAAAAAGAAAAAGAAAGGTGAGTTAAAAGAAAAGAAAATTATAGCTTACAGTATACAAGAGAATTTACTTGTATATGTCGTAAATTTGAGGAAGTCTAAGGACATGTATGATAAGATATATGGCATGTATGAAGTCAACAATTTGAATGAAATCATCTCTTTAAAAGATCAAATCAAAGACATGAAGATGAAAAAGGGGGAGCTTGTGTAATCCTACATTATGAGGGTATCTCATCTTAGAGATCAATTGAAAAGAGTTGGGGAGACTCTCCCAACCAGGGAATTGGTGATTGTGACTCTTATAGGTCTCCCTCCCATTTTGGAAACCTTCATTACTACTATAAGCAACAACAATTCCTTCCCATCATTTGATGAGATTTTTGGAAAGATCACTCAAGAAGAATCAAGGATGATATCAAGAGGAAGGATTCAAAAACATGAAGAGGGAGAGTCCACTACATTTGTCACTCAAAACAAGAAGAATAAAGGAAAAGGAGGTCCATCAAATTCAAAAAACCCACCACCTAGAAATGCAAAGAAAAGAAATAATAGAATATCATCTCACATTGAATGTTAAAATGGTTAAACGAAGGGTCATTATGCTCAAGATTGACCCAAGAAGAATAGTGGTACACACTACAACACTAGAAGCAACAATAACATGTTTAATGATCGAAGAAGAAGAGATGTCTACGAGAATAACCAAAATGGAAGAGATGAGAGAAGAAGAAGAGATGCTCCAAGTGACCATGAAGAATATCGTCATCCAAAGAAGAAGTCAAGATACTGAAGGCCTGAAAGTAATGTTGGAAATTAATCTAAATATATTCTTATTTATGCCCTGACTGGTTTCGCTCCTCGAGATTCGTGGGATAATTGGTTGGTTAATAGTGGGGTCACTCATCATGTCTCTGGGCATAAATAAGTTCTCTCTAATTTTGTAGAGAGGGAGTAAAATTTGAAAAGTATTCTTGGAGACAACTCCACTCATCCCATTAAAGGCTTTGGGTCTGTCAAATTCCATTTGGAGTCTGAGGAATATGTTGTGCTCCATGATGTGTTGTACGTGCCAGGTTTGAAGAAGAATTTGGTATCAATATCTTCTTTGGAAGACAAAGGGATGAAGTTTTCCTTCATCAAGCGAAAGGTTCTTACTTATCCTATTGGATCACCTATGAGAGATGCATTCGTATTCTGGTCAAGATTTGAAGGAATCGACAAGGTTATTAGAAGACCTCTTCTAAAATTGTTCCATGGTAAAGTAATCTAAGTGAGATATGGCACCAAAGATTGGCTCATTTAAATTATTATTCTCTTCCAAACTTGAAGAAATAGGTTTATGGTATTCCCAACGTTGAAGCCCAACATGATGGAGTATGTCTAGGATGTGCCAGTGGAAAGAAGACAAAGGTACCATTCCCCTCTAGAGAGAATAGGAGAAGTGACATCCTCCATCTCATTCATTCTGACTTATGTGGTCTGATGATCATACATTCTATTGGTGGTCATCTCTATTACATCACTTTCATTTATGACTTCTCAATAAATACATGGATATATTGTAGAATTGAGACTTCTGTGATTTGTCATAGTTATAAGGAGAGCTTCAGCGTAAATCACATAAGAAAGATTTTTGCCAATGCATTTCGAACCAACCAATGTGGTTCATCACATTGGTCTTGTCCTGATGATGAACCACATTGGTTGGTTCGAAACGCGTTGGCAAAAATCTTTCTTATGTGATTTATGCTGAAGCTCTCCTTATAACATGGATATATTATTTGAAGCAAAAGGATGAATCGTTCAAAATGTTCAAGGAGTGCAAATCTTTGGTTGAAAATCAAACAGGGAAGAAAATCAAGATATTGATGTCTAACAATGGTGGAAAGTACATTTCAAATGTGTTCATCGATTTCTACAAGAAGGAAGGTATGAAGAAGGAGATGATTATTCCCTATACTCTTAAACAAAATGGAGTAGCTAAAACAAAGGACATGTCTACTGTAGAAGCAACAAATGTTGTCGTATATGTTCAAAATAGGGTACCTAATCAAACATTGGGAAAAAATATCCCCGAATAAGTGTTCACATGTGTCAAACCTGATGTTAGCCATCTCTGTATCTTTGGATGCCTTGTATATTTCCATGTGCCAAAGGACAAAAGAAACAACATGGAAGCCAAGAGAAGAAAATATATGTTGTTGGATATTATGAGAATTCTAAAGCCTTTAGAATATATATTCTAGCTCAAGGGAAGGTTGGGATAAGCAGGGATGTAACATTTGATGAAGATGTTTCCCTTGGGAAAGAAAGGGAAATTCCTCCTCCTCCTCCTACTAAGAATAAGAATGACGATATCGATATTTTAGATGGTCCTTCCATGCCTGAATCCAAGACTGACATTATTGATGATCCCGTGGAGCCCATGGATCCCTTAGTTCCTCCCCAATTGGTCCTCCTGCAAGGAAGAGGCCACTTTGGCTCGATGACACATTGCAGGATAATGAGAGTAAAGTTATTGTTTGAAGTTCATTTAGAGAGAGAAATAAGCCATGCAGGTACCAGGGATATGTTATAGCTATGGGCACTATGATATAAGTTGAACCTCCGACCTTTGAAGAAGTCGTGAAAGAACACGTTTAGAAGGATCCTACAGCCGAAGAATATGGATCAATAGTGAGGAATGGTGTATGGGAGGTTGTGTTGTGACCAAATGGGAAATCCTTGGTGATTTCAAAGTGGTTACTCAATATTAAACATGGAGTCAATGATAGAATTGACAAAATAAAGCAATGTTCATGGCCTGAAGATTCTCCTAGAAAGAGGGAGAAGATTATGATGACATATTTGCACCTATGGCCTGATATATAACCATTCGTTCGATATTCGCCCCTTCCACAAGTCAAGGATGGGCCCTACATTAGATGGACATGAAGACAAAATTCCTCCATGACATGTTATAGGAAGAAATGTGCGTTGAGAAACCACAGGGATTTGAAGTAGAGGATCAAAAGACATATGTTTGCAGGTTGGAGAAGGTCTATTGTTTGAAGAAAGTCCCCAGAGTAGAGTATACCCCCATAGACAATTATTTAGTGAAGTTGGGATTCATAACAAACAATGTCGATCCCAACCTCCATCTCAAGGTAGTCCAAGGTATGTCGTTAATTTTGGTTTTATATGTTGATAATCTATTCTAACAATGTAAACTATCAAACGGGAACTCTATCGAGTACCCATTTTTTTGAGGTAATAAAAGATCATCTAATTTTGAAATGTTTTGATTCATAATACACCTTTATTTCTTAACATATTTTTTACACTTTTAATTTTCTTATGTATCAAGTATGAACATTTTTTTTTAGATGTTAATGATTTTTATGCTAATTTTGAAAAATGTTGATGCGACGTCAACCCCTTTCTTTAGAGGACTTATTTTTTACACTTTAAATTTTATAATGTATTAAGTGTGGATAATTTCTTTTAAATGTTGGTGATTTTTATGTGGATTTTGAAAAACAACAACAATTTTTTTAAGCCATATTTTTGACACTTTAAATTTTCTTATGTCTTAAGTATACATAATTTTTTTTTAAATGTTTATTATTTAACCATTTTTCAAGTTGTCTTATTCGTCATCATATTTTTCAACCAAATATATTTGGTTTTTAAGGGTTTTCCAAATTTTATTTTTTGTTTTCCTTTGCACTATTTTTTAATATTGAAAAATTTAATTTTTTTGCAAAGTTTAAAAATAATAATAAAATTAATAGTTTTAGGTTAGGATTTTTTTTTTCAATTAATATTTTAATACACATAAAACAATTGTCACTAAAAAATCAATTTTAAAACTCGACAAAAAATATCCATTTTGTGTATAGATGTAGTTAAAAAAAAAGAATGTTAGGAAATTTTCGATAAAAATAACACATTAAATAATAACTTTTATCGAAAATTTGAATAAATTTTCTAGAAATATAGAAAATTTTATGAAGCTTATATAAAAATGATGACATTTGAAATATAAAAAATCCAAAAAAAAATATGATCAGATTAAATTTTAAGTAAAAATAAATAAAAATTTAAACATAGAATTAAAAAAAACAATAAAAATCATAAACATATAAATTTAAAATAAAAAGACAATTAGTTATAAAAAAAAAAAAAAAAAAAAAAAATCTCTTAAAAAAATAAATAATAAATAAAAAACATGGGAAAAAATAAATTCTAAAAATAAAAAAAAATTAAATAAGAAGAAAGACATTATAAAAAAACAATTCAAAAAAAAATTAAAATAAAACAATTTAAAAAAAACATATATAATTAATTAAAAAAGCATATATAAATAATAGCAAAAAATGAAATATAAAAAAATAAACATTATAAAAAATAAATTCTAGTTCCTAGGTAGGTGGAGCCACACGTAGCTCCACTAGCCTAAGGTGGCGGCCGCTCGGGCCCCTGGGCAAGCTGAACCCGATTCTGAGAATCAAGTTGAGCTTGCCTAGGGACCCGATGGTTTCCTGACTAGGACCACGGCCCGTTGGGCCCTTGGGTGGTCTAACCCAATTCTCAGTAGCTCCACCCGCCTAGCACTGCGGTGGCCCCTCAGGCCCCTTGGTGGGCTCAACTTGATTCCAGTATTTGGGTTAGCCTGACTAGGGGCTCGATGGGCCACATTTGTTTATTTTATTATTATTATTATTATTATTATTATTATTATTGGTTCAATTTTTTTTTTTTTTTTTTTCCCATTTATTTTTATTATATTTATAATTTTTTTAAATGTCCAAAAGTATTAGTTATTTTCTTTACTTTTTTTGTTTCTTTCATTACTTTTTTCTTTTGAACCACAATGTGGTTCATCATCAAGACAAGGATGAAGAGGCAAACCATGCACACTTAAATGAGAGACCTGTAAAGACCATAAGTTCATATAACAACTAGTTTATGAATAGTAATTATTAATTTATAAATTAATTATTGATATGAAATATAAAAAAAGGAGCCATGACACTATTAATAAATAATTGAGTCAAGATCATATAATAAATAAAAATAATTAATGGAAAACAATGAAATATTCACATAGTGAAAATAACTAAAGTAATCAAAATAAGAGGGTTAGATGAATGAGGGTCAACAATAAATTATGGCATTGAGGCCCTCGAATTAATATAAGGAGCCAAGAAAAATCAATAAAATAAAGAAAGTATAACCTAAAATACTTAAAGGGGCTAAGAATAATTAAGATGATAAACGTACTTAAAATAGCTAAGAAAGATCAAGATGAAAAATCTTTATTGATGAAAAAAAAAACAATCAAAATATTAGTAATAGTAACAACAAACAATATAAAGAAGATACAAAAACCTACACAGATACATAAAATAGAAAAACAATTTTGAAAAAGAAAATTTAAGAATTATGAGGATACGACACGAACTTGACTTCTACTAATATTATGACCATCATCTCTGTTCAAATTATTGGGCCCTTTTTCAATTTCCAGGGCCTCCCCAAATTTACGATGATGGAAATGACTAACCTTAGCAATGATTTGGGCCTCCTCAATGTAGATGTGATGCTTATATTTTTATGCATGTTCTACCAAAGTAGAGGAGCAGGTCCTACCACAGGTGATGCCAGCGGCGTGTTCACGAATCCTTTGATTAATTGCACAACTAGTCTCACCAATGTAGGGAGTCCAACAAGAGCAAGGGATAA
The DNA here is from genome assembly GCA_000404065.3 of Pinus taeda. NCBI lineage: Eukaryota > Viridiplantae > Streptophyta > Pinopsida > Pinales > Pinaceae > Pinus > Pinus taeda. The sequence goes on from APFE031613781.1 coordinate 113,165, forward strand.
CATAAAAGCCTTTCATATTTTTGGGGTCCACTGGGTCTTTTACAGATCTTAGGGAGCTTTAGATGGTATTTAGAGGCCTAAAGGTTGAAGGAACCTTATTCTTCCTTAAGATCTTTGCAATCTTGTTAGTGGTTCCTTGGATAAAAGGGAGATGTACACTAGAAAACTGATCCCTTGGATAAAAGGGAGATGTACCCCTGAAAATTTTTTTCTTTATATTTAAATAAAAAAAAAATTTAATTCTATTTATTTTTTATTTTTTATTTTATCTTTTAAGGTTATTTAGTTTTTTTGTTTTTTACATTTTTATGTTTTGGTTTTTTTTTGTCTTTTTTAATATTTGATTTTTTGTCATTTTTTTTTTAATTTTATGTTTTTTGCTAATATATTTTATATTTACTTACTATTATTATTTCCTTTTAAATTGGTCTTACTTTTTTTTTTTTATTTGTAAAACTTTGTTTCAATTTTTTATTGAAAATTTTAAAGAATTTTCTATTCAAGATAATGCTTTATACCAATTTTAAAATGTTTAAAATTATGTGGAAAAAGAAGATAAAGAAAAAAAAACATTATTTTAACATCAACACTTTTTGTTTTCAGGGTGTTTTCTGCACAAAAAAATTGGTTTTCACTGCCACTTTTAAAGCATGTTGAAAATTTATCCCAGTAAAAAAAAAAAAAAAACATTATTCTAGCATCAACACATTTTCATTTTCGAGCTGGTCTTTCATGTTTTTCCCTAGAGTTCTCGTTTTGAGTTTACAGTTCTCATTTGATAGGTTACATTGTTTTCTTGACAGGTAGTGAACCCATGATGATCCATTTTAAGAGGGAGTTAGCTTCTGAATTCAAGATGAAGGAACTTGGACTCATGCACTACTTTCTAGTCCTTGAGGTGTGGCAAAGGATAGGTGAGATCTTCTTTTCACAAGGAAAATATGTTGTTGGGCTATTGGAGAGACTTGGAATGATAGAATGCAAGTCCTTGCCCACACCGAAGGAAATTATTTTCAAGAAGTTATGTGGAGATGTTATAAGACCCGATTTAGAAAATCCATCCAAGTATAAAGAACGGATTGGGGCTTTGATGCTCTTAATGAAAACTAATCTAGAAAAATGCTATGCAGTGAACATGTTGAGTCAATTCATGACTGATCCGCTCCCTTCACATTGGATTGTTGTTAAACACATTTTGAGATATTTACATGGGATGATCACCCTTAGCTTGAGATATACCACTGGAGATAATCAACTTCATTGATATACCGATGCTAACTAGGATGGAAACGTTATTGATGAGAAGAGTATGTATGGATGTTGTTTTAGGCTTGGATCTATCATGATATATTGGATGAGTGGGAAGTAGAAGACTGTAGCATTGAGCACCATTGAGGTAAAATAAATTTCCGCTAGCATGGACAATTGCAAAGCAATTTGGTTAAGGAAGCTCTTTGGAAAGCTATTTGAGTAGGTCCTAGAAACTATAGTAATATATTGTAACAACAAAGTGCGATTTTTCTAGCAAAGAATCTTGTATTTCATGACAAGTACAAGCATATTGAAATTCGATATCATTACATTTGAGACATGTGCAGAGAGGAGACGTTAGACTCCATCATATATCGATAGATGAGTAGATTGTAGATATTCTCACCAACGCTTTACCGAAAGGGAAGTTCTAGGTCTTCAGAGAACAGCTTGGACTGATTTTTTTTGTGTCTTTTATATATTTTTTTTATTATTTGAATTTTTTTGTCATTTTTTTAATTTTTTGTTTTTTTTTTGTAATATATATATTTATATTTAATTATATTATTATTAATTTTTTTTAATTGTTTTACTTTTTGTTTTTAATTGTAAATTTATGTTTTCACTTTTCTATTGAAATTTTAAGAATTTTCAGATTCAAGATAAAATGGTTTATGCCATTATTTCAAAATGTTGAAAATTTATCGTGGAAAAAAAAAGACGTTATTTCAACATCAACACTTTTCGTTTTTAGGGTTTTTTTTGCACAAGTAAATTGGTTTTCACTGCCACTTTTAAAACATGTTAAAAATTTACCATAGTAAAAAAAAAAGAAATCTACCATCAACAGTTTTCCATTTTTGAGCTACTCTTTCATGTTTTTTTGCTAGAGCTTTCATTTTGAGTTTACAGTTCTCGTTTGATAGTTTACATTGTTTTCTTGAGAGGGAATGAACCCATGATGATCCAATGTAAGAGGGAGTTATCTTCTGAATTCAAGATGAAGGACCTTCTACTCATGCACTACTTTCTATGCCTTGAGGTGTGGCAAAGGCTCGATGAGATCTTCTTTTCACAAGGAAATATGTCGTGAGGCTATTGGAGAGATTTGGAATGATAGAATGTAAGTCCTTTCCCACACAAATGGAAATTATTTTTAAGAAGTTATGTGGAGGTGTTATAAGGCCCGATTTGGCAAATCTATCCATGTATGAGAGTTGATTGGGGCTTTGATGCTCTTAGTGAACGTCCACCCAGACATATGCTACGCAGTGAACACATTGAGTTAATTCATGATCGATCCTCTGGAATCACATTGGATTGTTGTTAAACACATTTTGAGATATTTATATGGGACGATCACCCTTGGTTTGAGATATACTGCTAGAGATGTTCAACTTCATTGATACACCAATGTCGGTTGGGCTGGAATGTTATCGATGGGAAGAGTATGTGTGGATGTTGTTTTAGTCTTGGATCTATCATGATATATTTGATGAGTGGGAAGTAGAAGACCGTAACATTGAGCACCATTGAGGTAGAGTAAATTTCCTCTAGCATGGATAGTTACGAAGCAGTTTGGTTAAGGAATCTCTTTGTAAATCTATTTTAGTAGGTCATAGAAACTACCGCAATGGATTGCGACAACAAAGTGGGATTCGTCTGGCAAAGAATCTGTATTTCATCACAAGTAAAAGCATATTCGGATTCAATATCATTACATTCGAGACATGTGCAGAGACTTGACATTAGAATCCATCATAATACGATATATTCTCACAAAGGCTTTACCGAAAGTGAAGTTCTTGGTCTTTAGAGAATAGATTGGACTATTTTTTTCATCTTCTTTATATTTTTTTATATTTGATTTTTTTGTCATTTTTTAACTTTTATGTTTTTTTGCTAATATCTATTTATATTTACTTATTATTATTATTATTTTAATTGTTTTACTTTGTTTTTTATTTGTAAATTTTTGTTTTCATTTTTCTATTGAAATTTTAGGAATTCTCAGATTCAAGATAAAATGTTTCATGCCATTATTTCAAAATGTTGAAAACTTATCATGGAAAAAAAAACAAAAAAAAAGAGAAGTTACTTCAACATCAACAATTTTTGTTTTTAGGGTGGTTTTTGCACAAAAAAATTGGTTTTCACTGCCACTTTTAAAACATGTTGAAAATTTTTCCTAGTAAAAAAAAATGTTATTCCAGCATCAACACTTTTTCATTTTCGAGTTGCTCTTTAATTTTTTTTTGCTAGAGGTCTCGTTTTGAGTTTACAGTTATTCTTTGATAGGTTACATTTTTTTCTTGACAAGGAGTGAACCCATGATGATCCAGGATAAGAGGGAGTTAGCTTCTGAATTTGAGATGAAGGACCTTGGAGTCATGCACTATTTTCCAGGCCTTGAGGTGTGGAAATGGCTTGATGAGATCTTCTTTTCATAAGGAAAATATGTCGTGAGGCTATTGGAGAGATTTGGAATGATAGAATCCAAGTCCTTGCCCACACGAGTTGAAATTATTTTCAAGAAGTTATCTGGACATGTTACAAGACCTGATTTGGAAAATCCATCCAGGTATAGAGACTTGATTGGGGCTTTGATGTTCTTAGTGAACACCCATCCAGACATATGCTATGCAGAGAACTCATTGAATCAATTCGTGACCAATCCTCTCCATTCACATTGGATTGTTGTTAAACACATTTTGAGATATTTACATGGGACGATCACCCTTGGTTTGAGATATACTACTGGAGATGTTCGACTTCATTGATTTACCGATGTTGATTGGGAAGGAAATGTTATTGATGGGAAGAGTACGTATGGATGGTGTTTTAGTCATGGATCTATCATGATATATTGGATGAATGGAAGTAGAATACCGTAGCATTGAGCATCACTGAGGTAGAGTAAATTTTTTCTAGCATGGACAGTTGCGAAGAAGTTTGGTTAAGGTAACTCTTTGGAAAGCTATTTGAGTAGGTCCCAGAAGCTACAATGATATATTGCGACAACAAAGTGGGATTCATATGGAAAAGAATCTTGGATTTCATGAAAATTACAAGCATATTAAGATTCGATATCATTACATTCGAGACATGTGCAAAGAGGAGACATTAGACTCCATCATATATCGATAGATGAGTAGATTGTAGATATTCTTACTAAGGCTTTACTAAAAGGGAATTTCTTGGCCTTCAGAGAACAACTTGGACTGATGGATGTGACCCCTCCAGATAAGGGGCATCACAGATGGAGAAAATTAAGTCGACTCTTCCCGCCTGTTTGAGTTCCCAGGGTGAGGAATTAATATGGAGGGATCCTAGGGTTGAGGGGTATCTTGATAATACTTTCCTAGATGTTTCTCCTCTATCTATTACCCATAAGGTTGCAAATTTTTCTACCCTATCTTGGTCTTTGCATAGTATACCCCAATTGGCATCATACCCACAATTTGTGCTTGTTGGGATTACCTCTCCCCATTTGGTGAACAGGTTGAGAGTGTACTCGGGGATGTACAACCTGAGCTTATTATGATGCAGGTGTATTTCCATATGACTATTGCGGGTCATTGTTGGTAAGATCAATGGGAAATAGGATGGGTTTTGATGTGCTCCCCTATATTATCTATTTCTTGATATTGGGTTGTAGATTTTTATCTCCCACATGACGTTATGGGTTGATGTGTGCTCCCCAATGTAGTTTTAGATTAAGTTGTGCTCCCTGATATTATTTTTGGATTGAGATGTGCTCTATGATGTTATAAAGGGTCCTATATAATGCTCCCAGATTATTATTGTTTAGATTCAAGAATTTTTCAGCACATAGCGTTGAGTAGATAAGGGACATGATATGATGACATGATACACATGACATGATGAAGTTACAATTTATCCGTAGTTGGGAGGGAGTGTTAATTTTGGAAGCTTAATGAAAAATTCCAACCATGGGACTAGATTCCTCTTTTTGAGAGGACCAATTTTGACTATTGAAGCACTCAATTTAGATATCTTTTCTTTTCTTTTTGGAGTTCTATTATATCTAATATCAAAGGCTGAACAGGAAGTGTGAAGGTTGAATAGGAAGTGTGAAGGTTGAATAGGAAATGTCAAGGGTGAACATGAATTGCGAATGTTGCACAAAAACATTGAAGGGTGAATAGGAACTATGAAGGTTGAATAGGAACTGCAAAGTGTGAACATGAACTGCAAAGGGTGAACAAGAAGTACACGGGTATCTTTGATTGCATTAACTTGACTATTGGCACATATTTTGGATATTGGTTAGTGATTTGTTGAAAAAGTCAATAATTTCAATTTGATTATCATTTATGGATTTGGGATCATTGTACTCTGTGCTGAACATCTTATGACAAACTAATAGAAGAATAATTTCAAATGATTTCCCCCCTTTTGTGGTTTTACCTATTCTTTCACCAAATCGGTATCTCTAGTTTATGTGTTGATTGTCTCCTATTACCATTGTATTTATTGTTCTATATTTAATTACTGTTGATAATTGGAAGTATTAAATGTTATTGAACGGTTTCTAATTGTATAATTGAATTGGGCTAAAGTAATTAGAACAACATAGAGCAACGTGAAAACTTAACACGGTATCAGAGATACGGTGAAGGACAAGCCCAAAAGGAGACAAGCATTGAAGAAATTATCTTTGGAAAGTTGAAGTAGCATGTCTAATAAAATCAAGATGCCTTCCTCTTTCTTCAAGGAACATGATAACTTGAGTGACTCATCTAACTTTTCTGCATGGAAGATAAGGTTGGAGATCATAGCTGAAAAAAATAATGTTTTGGAATACATTCAAGGAAAAGTACCCAAGCCTCAGAAAAAATGCTTCCACTACTTCCAAGAACAAGGAAAAGAAAGGTGAGTTAAAAGAAAAGAAAATTATAATTGATAGTTTACAAGATAATTTACTTGCATATGCTGGAAATTTGAGGAATTCTAAGGACATGTATCATACTATAGCTGACATGTACGAACCCAAAATTTTGAATGAAATCATCTCTTTGAAATATCAACTCAAAGACATGAATATAAACGAAGGGGAGTTAGTGCAATCCTACATTATGAGGATATCTTGTCTTAAAGATCAACTGTAAAGAGTTTAGCAGACTATGCCGAATACAGAATTGGTGATTGTGACTCTTAGAGGTCTCCCTCCCATTTAGGAAACCTTCATTACTACTATAACTAATAACAGATCCTTCTTGTCATTTGATGAGATTGTTGGAATGCTCACTCAAGTAGAATCAAGGATGACATCAAGAGGAAGGATTCAAAAACATGAAGAGGGAGCGTACTACATTCATGACTTAGAAAAGGAAGAAGAACTGAAAGGGTGGTCCACCAAATTAAAGAAATCCTCCACCTCAAAATGCAAAGAAAAGAAATGATAGAACATCATATGACATTGAATGTTATAATTGTCACAAAAAGGGTCATTATGCTCGAGATTCTTGCGAGAAGAGTAATGGTCCACACTACAACACTAGAATAAAAAATAACATGTTTGATGATTGAAGAAGAAGATATGATCGAAGGAATAATCACAATGGATCATATGAATGCAAAAGAAGATATGCTCCAAGTGACCATGAGGAAAATTGTCATCCTCAGAAGAAGTCAAGATTCTCCAGGTATGAAAGTAATGTTGGCAATCAATCTAAATATACTCTTATTTCTTCCTTGACTAGTTCCTCTCCTATATTGAATAAGTGAATGATACAATAAGTAAAAAATTATGCTTTTTAGATGTTATTATAGGTAACCTACCCAGTAGGGTATATATGCAAGAGTACTTACAACCTATGGTGTACTAATATATCTATGGATAAAATGCAATTTTTGTAGAGATCTAAATTATGAAAATTGGATAAGTGTTATAATATATATTTTACCATAAATTGGATTATTACTAGTGATGGTATGAAAAATTACTTTTATAGGTGATTTTGGGCAAAAGTTGCATTACTGGCATGCACAAATTTGGAAATGAAGATAAGTATGAGTTTATGGAAATCGTGTGTGGTTGGGTTGTTTATTATAGAACAAATAGATCCTCCTAACCAAAATAATTGCAATCATACCAAAGAAAATAAAATATTCCAAGTATTAAACTTAAAATAGTTCCTTGGAGGAAAATGCATCCCAAGATACACTAAAGTGCATGCCTAGGTCTCAAAATGCATTCAATTTGAGTGGTTCAAATCATAAATGATTCTTCAAGTCATTTTACACAATATTGTATACTTAATTTTTCACTTGTAATCATAAAATACTATGGTGTGCAAAAATAGTTAACAGAAGCCAAGTAAAATCCTTGAAATGCACAACATGTTTGCATAAGTTGTGCCACATTGTATTATACATTATATTTGAGTTGAAAAATATTCTTGGGGTGTGGTTTATCATATTAGACCTATTCATGTCATTAATTATGCAATTTTAACTTTAAAAATGGTTGTTGTGTGCAAAAGTGGCAAATATTCACTTGAAATTTGGAAAGACAAAATTGTACTATGTGACCAAATAAAATGCATGTCAAATATTCTTTGTAGCTCAAAAAAGTATTTTAATAATTGTAAGATGGATTTAAATATATGGTAAATTTACTAGTGCCATTTAAAGTGAAATTGAAGATTGGAGAGGTTGCTTACATGAACTTATGTTTGGGATTTCATCTAAATTTGAAGGAAAATTAACCTTTGAGTAAAGTGCATACCCTAGCATCAGTTTTGACTCAAATATTAGTGTTTTAACCTGTAGAAGGTGTATTTTTATTTTATAGCTTCAATATCATTGTAATGGACTTTGCATATGAAACCTACCTCTTGTGCATAAAGCGAAAAAAAAATAAAAAAATAAAAAATGAAATAAAATATAAAATAAAATAAAAAAAATAAAAAAAAAATCCTTGTAAAACTAAAAGGCTAAATTGTTAAAGTTGGCTATATTAAATTGGATTCCCAAAGTCATCTAAGACTCCAAGATATTCTATTTTAGCTACAAGTTGATGATTAAAATATCCATAACATGTTTGTACAATTAAGAGTGCATTTAAACTCCAAACACATGATTACTATGCAGAAATATTCATGACCTTTTAATGAATCAGAGGATAAAACTTACATGGAGAATTTTTCGTGCCTAGAGTTCATTCACTTCCAAATTTATTAATTCAAGTTGGAGTGTAATTTATTTTCACGTATGCCTATATATTTGTTTATGTATTAAAACCCTTCAATGTGCAAAGAGAAAAAAGAATTGTCTTATACACGAAAATGTGATTTTAATATCTCATGCTTCTAATATTATAAGGTAAAATTTTAACATGACATCTTATATTTTAGTAGGGTGATCATGGGAAGAAACCACCCTCCGAGTAGGTGAACAACTAACAATATCCATATCCATTTAATGTGAATTTTATTATTCTTTCTACAATTGAATTAACTTGTACTTTTGTTGATATATGTAGTTATCCACATATATTGTTGATAATGTGGATGGTGATGATAAATTACTTGAGCCCATCAAATTGATGGAAACAATTAGAAAGGCTCTAAGAATGGAAGACGGGGAACTTATTGCATTGGCTAGGTGTGAATCAACATAAGAGAACCAAAAAATATTTAGAGTTTTGATGGAATATATGCAATGATATGGGGTAAGCACCATCTTTTAAAATCATTATTTACCACATATATTAATTTATGAGTTTTAGTTTGTTGCTTTTATATGATCTGAAAATTAATTTTTCTTTCTATACGATTTTTTGGGATATGCAAATGATACTTCTAGTGAGGATGGTGTTGGTAGTAGAGATGCACAATGAAACAACACCCTAACACAACCCATATACTTATGATGTCATTATCCTCTTTATGTGTGGCTCATAGCCTCATGACTCAAAAGAAAACATATTTTACATCCCATGGAAATCCCTGCCAGAGCATGCCAAACCATGCACATGATATTGGAAATGATTCAATTGCTGGTTCTATTGATTGCTTTCTTAAATTGACATGTGGTACTGCCAATAGAAAATCCTAGTTATATTTTTGGTGGGAGCGAACATTGTTTTGATACCACACACCGAAAATAACATGTATTTATGAATGCCTTAATTATTTCCTATTACCTAATTGAAGCATATATCTCTCATATTACTTTAAATTTATGATCATATTATTTCCATAGCAAACATAATTTTTCATAAGAAGATGAATGAGAAATATTTGGAGATATTTGGGCCCACCCTACACATACAATGCAATGCCGAGAGTGGCAATTTGGAAAAAAATCATATTAATTAATTGGTTGGATTTTTTGGTGAATCCTTGAACAAAATAAAAGTTACCTCATTGGCCAATATATATTTGAAATATGTGAGGGATCAATATAGTGTTGATTTGCAAAAAAAAACCAGGTATGGGATCCTATAATGACCACTTAGAGTGAGTGGAAGAATTTTCTAGAGAATGCAACTGAGAAGGAAATGATCAAAGAAGGAAATATGCCACTTAGTCGAGGAAGGTATATGATATTTGGAATTTCATATGCTGAAATATCTTTAGTTCTACATAACAATGCTATGTATAACCTTTGTAAACTTTTCGTAGGCTTTGAAAGACATCCGAAGAAACCAAGGCAAGAGGAGAAAAACAACGACAACATAAGTTTTTCGAGGGTGGCTATGTGAAACTAAAAACACAAATTATAAGTACCAAATAATTAAACCATATCATCCAAATTTTATTTAATTTTATCCAATAAGCAAAATTTGTGATCTTATGCAATGTAAGGAGCTCACTTCAAAAGTTTAACCATTGGATAAGACCTCCAACTCAGTTTCAAGTTTACCTTTCAAGCCATGGTTGAGCATCAATAAAGCATGGGAAAATATAATCTTCCTGTTTGAATGAAATGGTAAATAAAATAAATGGTCTTTAATTGTTGATTGATTGTAGAGTCTATTGACAATTGACATCACCCATAAATTAGTATGTCTATTTGTTTCATGTGATAACAACAATAACAATGGGGCCAACAACTTACATCAACGTAATGGTGGTGGAGTGGTGTATGGTCTAGAAATGATGATATTATGCCTCTACAATTAAAATTATTGATTATGATTATTAATAATTAATAATTAATTGAAAATGGTTTACTTGTAACTTTTCTTGTTTCAATAGAAAAGCATTTAGTTGAGGATGATTAGTAGAGGAGAGACATGTGGCATCTAAACTAATGGGCTTGACTAGATGACCAAGTAAATAATATTGTAATGATATTTGTGTTAATGAAAATCTTTTATGAATAATAACTAACGATATTGAATTATCTATTTTTTTTGTTGTAGGCATTTCCCCTTTAAGTGGACCACATTCCATGAAGAGTACATGATGAGATGCACAACATGCTAGAGCATATAGATTTTTTTAGCACCAAGAGGGGACCTAATAAATTCAATAAATGGATAAGCAAATAATGAAATTTATACAACGTAAGAAACAAAAGAAGAAGTGAGTGTATCTGTTATGAGACATATTTATAATGGAAACAAAAGAAGAAGTGAGTGTATCTGTTATGAGACATATTTATAATGGAAACATATTTTGATGATAGAAATTGTTAATATAAACTATTTATCACTACAATTCTTGTCTTTCTACCTTCTTATGCGTGGATATTATATTTTTTGTATCTAAAAACCCACATGTCTACCACACATTCTTTCTTTGATTTACCTTTAATTTTTATTTTCCATCTTTTCTATGCATGAATCTTATTATGGCACTTTTAATTTTTTTTCAATAGATAAATTGGGTATGGGAAAATAATAGTGATATGCGTGGGGGGATAGAGGCTATATGACCTTCTGCTTACATGTAGTTGGAGTTGTTCAATTGAGAATAAATCAGTCTTGAAACAAAGAGAATCCCATTCAAATATACTAATTTAGTCTCTCTAGAGTCTTGTACATGTTGATATGTCTATTTATTTATTTAATACTTATTTAGTCATATAAAGTTTTGTTCTTTTATAATTTATGCATGTCTTAACAATGGAAATGAAAATAATGGCTAGTTTATGTGTGATGTGGTTGTACAAGATCCTCCTTCATTAATGTCATAAATGCAAGTAGGTGATTGAACAAACTACATGCAAAACCATGTTACAATCTAGTAGAAATTATCTACAATTGTGTTACAATTTTAGAGAAGGTTTAGACATGTAAAGAGAAAGATCCAACCCCTATTACACATGAATGGTTGTTATGGATGATATAGAATGTTGTTCTATCCCTTACAACATTTTTCAGTATGACTTGGATGTAAAACATTTGGAATGATAAAGTAGTTTTCTACACTTTATATGTTGGTATAACAATATTCATCTATATAAATTTACCTTTATTGTCATATACATTAAACTTATATTTGTTGAGTATGCATATGACATACATATAGTCTTTGAAAATGCATATTATAGAGCACCTTAGCCTATTTTTATAAGTTAGGAATCTCTTGTCCCTCACAAATCTCTTATAGTATAACATATGTATAGCTTGAGGGTATGCCTTCATTCATGTACATTATACAACCTATCACATTCACTCTCTCTTTCAATCATTTATGCATGGATGGATTCCATAAAAATAGAGAAATATTTCTCCTGAGCATAAACAATTACCAAAATTAATCAAACATTGATTTCAACCTTGACAACAATGAAAATATTCAAACAACTGGCAAATTCATTGGCCTAGCAGTTTGACAACTACAAGATCAACACATGAAAGTAAAATAAGCATTAAATGAAAATAGAATGAATGAAAGATAACCATATATCCAAGACCATTTATGGTAATGTGGTGTGACTCTAGAAAAAATGTCATGAGAAATATTCTTCATGGGTTGTGCAGAAGCCTCCTTGAGAAGCCCTATGTAATCTACTACACATTCCCAACGAGTAACTGGTAAGCTGGACCTCTTATCCCTTAGGATGTATAGGCCTTATTGAATTAATTTGGCTTCCATATCAAGTTCCTAAATAATTTGATGATTATGCTCCCAAACAGGATAATTAAAATGGAAACCGATGCTCCAATATTGCTTATAATCACAATATCCATCTTCAAAACCTCACAAAACATAATACTATTATAGGGATACTTCACTATCATTGCTAAATATTTTTATGTGTCAATGAAATTTTCACATAAATGAACAAAGACGCTTCATATTTTAGGCACAATTGGGACCTGAAAATGTAGTGAAACTGCACTCAACCTTACAATGCCATGATCAAAACCCACAATTTATATTTCACCATACTTTAGAAGGATAACTTCAATAATTTCTTAATCATATTATACATTATACTAATGGTATGCCAATCAAAGATGGCATAGTGGAATTTTCACCAATGATTGTCATTTTGTGACCCATATAGAAAGTTAATATATTGGGTGCTTTTGAATATGGTTAATGTGGTTCAACATGGGGAATTAATGAAAGCATGGCGAATTAACGAAAGTTGAGACTCGCATGATCACAATCATGAAATCACATGGTATATGGCTCAAGGAGAACTATTTTCTTATTGTAAATACAATTTTAGACTGTAAAAAACTGGATTAAAGGTGCCTAAATTTTCCTATAAGGCCTAGCAACTTGGAAACTTCACCCTTCTATAAGATAATAGGTTGCTTGAAAATTTGTTGACTTTTATTAAATAATATGGTTTGCAGCAATAATGCTTTATTGTATAGAGAGTTTATAGGACCACATTACTTTTAAAGTAAAATGGTTTGGAGTTGGCATTGTTCAATTGAGAATAAATTATTCTTGAAACAAAGAGAATATCATTCATATACACTACTATAGTCTTTTTAGAGTCTCATACATGTTGATATGTCTATTTAATTATTTAATTATTATTTCATCATATAAACTTTATTCTTTGATGATCTATACATATCTTCATAATGGAAATGAAAATAATGGCTATATTATGTATGAAATGGTTGCACAATCTCCTACCTCATCAATCTCATCGACGCATGTACGTGATTGAAAAAACTACATGTAAAACCATGTTACAATCTAGTAGAAAATATCTATAATTGTGTTACAATTTTAAAGAAGGTTTATACATGTAAAGAGAAATCTTCATCCCCTATTACACATGGATGGTTGTTAGGCATGATATAGAATGTTGTTCTATCCCTTACAAAATTTGTCATTATGTCTTAGATATGGAACATTTGGAATGATAAAGTAGTTTCCTACACTTTATTTGTTGGTATAACAATATGCATCTATATAAATTTACCTTTGTTGTCATAAATATGAAACATGTACGTGTTGAGTATGCATATGACATATATATAGTATGTGTAAATGCAGAATACATAACATCTGTCTTCATGTCTTTTTTTTTTTCTTTTCAAGCGTAGTCTTATCTCAAGCATGTATTTCGTTGTTTATTTGTTTTATCATATTAAAGAGGAGTGCCACCTCTCTCAAAATGCATAATGATTCCTTGAAATGTTATCTCCAAGGATTTGATTAGCCTTAGAGATAAATAAAGATTTGAGTCTAATGTTGGCCAATGGGTATTTCTTTTACATGTTGGTTGTGCATTTCTCTTAAGCCTAGTGGGCATTTCTATTAATTGTTGGGCATGTTTTTATCTTAAGCCTAGAAGTTAGTGTTTAGCATGGATTCTCCTTTATCCCAATCGGAATTTTCTTAATGGATGGGCATGCATTTTGTGCCTTCGACATGCTTTTTTTTCGTATGGTTGTGCATTGATCTAAGCTTTGTGGCCTATAGTTAATATTCTAGGTGTGCATATTGTGCACATGGTAATACCAATGGGCATTTTCTTAATGGCTAGGTGTGGTTTTTATACCTTGGGTGTGCACTTTTGTGCCTATCGACGTGCATTTTTTTCCTATGGATGTGGATTGGTAAAAGCCTTATTGTGTCTATTTACTATGATAGGCATGCATATTGTGGGCATGGTAATTCCAGTGGGAATGGGCATGCATTCCTAGCATGCCTTTGGAGTTCATTTTGTACCTTCGACAAACTTGTTTGTGGCTATGTGTTTGCATTGCAGGAAGCATCATGTCATGCATTTAATGGGAATGGCTGCGAAAGCTTGAGATTTTTTCATAAGGGCACAATTTTGTGCTTAGAAATTCCAAGTGAACTAAGTTTATACTCTTTGAAATGTCTTGAAGAGATGAATTTAATGGTGGCCCTAACATTGGGTCTTGGAATGAATTGTGAAAGTGGAAATTTTTTGGTACCCTCTTCATTTTATTAAGTGCATATATGAAACTAAGGATAGATCATTACAGTATGTCTAATGGAAAATAAACATGGCCTTAATCATAGAACATTTTACCTTTTGTTTATTTTTAAATTAACCCCTTGTTGTTGAATTGTTAATAGACAAGCTATTATCCAATGAAAAAGACTATTAGGTCTATATCGAAAATTCCCCTAGTTCTCACTGCTTTGACACCCACCTTTAATAAAAATTTGCTTCCCACATTTAGACTATGATGAAAAATGTAGGATAGTGCATCTCAAAATGGCCTAAGGATGTTATTTTTACATTGGATTTGTGCCACCTTCTATGTTGTATGTGCGATGAAACCTGATAAATCAAACCTTTATATAAATTCTATGTGGTTATAAATGGTGTCAAATATATTATGGATTTTCACAACCATGATGATCCATTTTAATTAAAGTTTGGGGGATTGAAGTCTCCCCACTTGACACTTGTTAGACATTGGTTGTCAAAAGTATGACGATGTGATGTTTTTGTCATGGTTTTAAGGAATATATCTCAACAAACCATATTAATTGTATTTTGTTATAATGCTATTGTGTATCCATTGAACTAACATCAATAAAGTGTCAAAAATTATTCCAAATGCTCTAGTGAAATTGTAAATGCCCCAAACCACCCTAACCTTCCATGTGCTTTCACTACAGCACACCGAACAAGCATATACATCTATATTATCCTATAGCTACAAGTCCATATTCCCTTTCTTTCCTCTCTCCACCCCTGGTCCTCATGTTGTCTCCTCTCATGCTCTTAACTAAGACAATAGTGAAAGCTCGGACTTATACTTGATCCAAAATGGACCCTAAAAACCCTCTAAGTCTTTAATACTTAACAACTATCGCATAAGAAAAACCTTAAAAAAAGATGGAAAACACTATTGCAATGAAAAAACATGCAAAATGGCCAAAAACAGAGTTTATCGAAGGCTTGAACAACTTTGCACAGGAGCTGTTGGATCTGGATGATCAACAGTCTAGATTTGATTGGCATATTGCAATCAGTGATGGCATGTGGAGTCTATCAGAGGCAGCTTTATGGGAACTACAATATCAATTAGCATGATTAAATGAGGACCATTGATCAACCATGCAGATCAATGGTCCAGATTCAACCGCGCAATATATCACATCACTACTATATATATATATAATATATATATATATATATATATATATATATATATATATATATATATATATATATATATATATATATATATATATATATAATATATATATAATAGGGACTTAACCACGGCCCAAAGGATTAGTGATATGCGATTGCAATATCGCAATATTGCATCAGAGAAATACAAAGGAGTGGGGTTGATACAAAGGCAACTTGCGATAGTCGGACCCGATGGGATTATGGATGAAATCTACTATATTTTGAGTTCTAGTAAATGGGTTTTTCTATGTATTTCACATTTTTGTCAAATAAACGAAATACAAAGAAAAGCCGTTTGGAGAAATAAAATGGACCTAAAAGGATTATATATGTAGTTTTATCTCATTTGAGTTCCATAATGATTGGGATTTCAAGTGGGCCTTAGGCGGTAAGTGGTATTGGATGGGCTTTGCCCAATCCCATCCAATGGCCAACACGTGGCTTGGAAAAACTACCTTTTCAGGCGGGTAATCTCTATATGCATAAGCTGCCTAAAATGAATCTCAACCGTTGGATCAATATCTCAGATCAATGGTGGACATGCGATAGCGATATAAAGGTAGACTCAATGGAGCTATAAGGGGGAACTCATAATATTTCAAGTCCAATAAATGGTAGTTTGGTGGATTTTCCCGTGCTTTTGTGTGTTTCTCTGTGTAAGCAGAGAATGACAATTTTGGTGATTTCAAAGGCACCAATGGTCCCTTCCATTGCAGAACAAGTGGCCACCATCCCTGAAACCATTTAGCAATGATTGCTTAACACTCAGAGGGGATTTGAGTGGACAGAAGTCGAGAGCCAGAGAGCCTAGAAGAGGAAACGAATAGACAACGTCAATTGGCTTAAAAGCCATTAAATGACAGAGACATAGGTAGGCAGTGTTGAAACAGAGGGAAGACAAAGATAGAGAGCAAGAGGGAGAGTCTATGTACTTAGAGAGACTTAAGGGATTCAAGTAAACTCCTGTTGTTTTGTATCTGTTGTGTTGACACTCAAATTGAGCTCACTTTTGTAAAAATTTGCGCTTGAAGACATAATAGAGAGGTCACCACTAAAGGATGGACCAGGAGATGTAGCTCAAGAATTTTGGGTGAACTCCTTGATTATTTGTTGTGTTATGTGTGTATGTCTATTATGTTTCTTTAACTGCTTCATTGTCTATATTATTCACATCTTTTCGATTCGTTGCACTAAGTAATATAGGAAAATCCTACACATGAGTCTGTAATACCTTAATATTAGTCTAAGATCTCATTTTCAGATCAATACTTCATATTATCTATTACATAAGACTCATATTTGAGCTTGTGTGATTCACCAAAACCAACATCCAACTACTATACCTTTGCATATAAAATTAAACCATCCATTTTTTATTATCATCTTGAATGCTTCTCTCTACAACCTACTTCAAACAGTGCTTCGTCACATGACACACATTGATACTAGCTACAACAACAACAACAACACCTTAACCTATTTTTATAAGCTAGGATGCTCATGTCCCTCATAGAGTGTTAGGTACCTATAATACTAGTGATTACCGCATTACTATTGTAGTTGTATCCCTTATTAATATTGTTGTGCCCCTATTGTCCCCATATTGTTATTATTGTGCCCCATAGAATCCCTCTATTGTTATTTTTGTGGCTTTATATTATTATTGTTAGGTCGGTTGGGTTATATTGTGACTCCTTAGACTCCTATATATAGAAAGGAGGTTTTGTCATTTGAATCATCCAAGAATAGTTAATTTGTGTAATGTAAAGGAGGTTGTCCCCTCGAAGAGACTGAATTCTAAGTTGTTCAACTATCTTTTCTATCTTTTTGTGAGCTAGTTTCATAACATTTGGTATTAGAGCTTTGGATTCTAGGGTTTCACTACTCCAAATAGGTCATCATGGCATTTTTGCTATAACTTTTTTTTTTCTGCGACGTTTCAAAAGCTAAAAAAAAAAGGCATTTGAGACGAAATCGCACTAAACCTCAGGTCCAAATTTTAGAGCTTTTCACACTATATTTGCAGAGATATGATCGCAGGAAGTTGGTCTTTTTGCAGACTCCTGAATTACATTCCAAACAGGTGACTTGGGGAAAATCGTCATAACTTTCTCTCTAAGCATCGGATTGAAATTTTGTAAGAAGGTCATTGTGGGAGATTTGGCATAACTCTTCCCTTGAGAATCCAATTTGGATTAGACTGGTGGCATTGGAAAGAGGATGCAAAGGGCTACTGCAGATCGCAATATTAGAACTGGATGATCTAAAATCACAGAGATACATCTGATTCAATATCAAGCTCCTACAAAGTGAAAAAAGGTGTGTAGCTTTTTTTAATTTTTTCATAAGCTTGGTTTGAAAAATTAGTTTGACGGAATTCAAAGGGCATAGTAAAGCATTATTATTGGTAATTGATGCTCGAGGAAAGAAAATGCAAACACCTAGTAAGAAACCTAAAAGCTCTAGCATGACTCATGAAGAAGAGGAAGAAATTGTTATAGACATATTTGGGCACTATAACCTCAATCACATATGTCCATAAACCAAGGGCTTCTAAGTCCCTAAAAGTGTTGTTTCATACCCTAAAGGGACAAGGTCAGCTGATTACATCATCTCCCAGAAGTTCTCCATGAAAAGCTACTCAGAAGTGGTTAAAACTGGATCATCTCACTTGCCCCATGGTCAGGGTGCGATTCATCTCACCTGCTACACACGGGAGGTACGATGCATACTGAAAAGTCCTTCTATAGGGTACGATGAGTGATAATAGACAAATGGTAGAGACAGTTTGCTAAGTGGATGATCAAGGAATCTTTGGGATCATTACACAAAAATATTGAGCGCTTGTCTTGTTCAGCTTGTTAAAACTATTGAAAATTCATCCCTATTGAAAAAGGATTACTAGAGTTTCCTTTCCGTCCCTTTTCAAAATATCTAAAATTGAAAAAGGATTGAGTTATCTTTGTCGTTAAAATCATTAAAACCAATAGTGACAAACTTGTCCATGCAGACAAGAATGGGTTTCACTGTCACTAGGCTCGTTAAAACATAGTGACGGGTTTGCCCAAAGGGAAAATTATAGAACAAACATATGTTATCCTTTCCAATCTAGACAAAAATAAATAGGTATTCGACAGCAATGACTAGGGAAAATTGGGAAGAAAACTTGAAGAAACTTTATTGGTAGCAAGTCGCTCTTGAACATAACACTTTCATTCCATCACCATGTTTGAGTCGGGTTGGGCTATTCCGTTCACCAATCATATTACCATTGGTCCGCCGTACCATCCATTTTTGGGGTTAACGCTACCAATCCATTTCAGTGTCACCGATATGTTGAAGAGAAGTCGCTCAGAGAATTCACCAACCCATCTTGTGTCTCATCCGCTGCAATACCTTCATGCTTCATTCTTTCATGACCACCACCCTGAACCCTATATCATCAGATCGTTTTCACGTCCACAAAATCATTTGCTCCTTTCCATGTCATTGATGTGGGATTCATTAATGCCCTATTATGACGGTTCACTTCTTGTCGACATCAGCTCATTATCCAAGAAGTCGATCTAGGAACAACCCTTTCAGTACTTTGAAGCTTACATGCCTCAATGGCAAGTTTCTCACCTCCGACGACAGGTTTACATTAATGGCCTTCGACCGAAAGATTTTACGTGGTGTTCGATGCTAAGTCCCATTTTCACACCACATGAATTGTACTATTGTACCTTGAGTGTCATCATCATTATTGGTGATTCCTCTCGCACTTATTAACAGCTTACATCATTGGCTTGTAATCAGGCGATGTATTTCCATGTTTGACTCCAAAACATCTTTTCACATGGATCAACTTGTACTTCGGGTGAAGATTGAATGAGTTTAAAGAACCTGGATCTAGTTTCATCCATAAGCGCTGCGATATATTCAGGAAAATGAATACATCAAATGTACATCATTGCTACACAGATAATCATCCAAACCAAAGGATGATGGCTCTACCAAAATCATTAGTCTGCCACACAGATTGTTGTCTGTCCTATGTACATGAGAATGAATTTATAAATCTGAGCATGGGAATGCCTGCCTCAGCTAGATCATGAAAATATTATGAAGATAATGTATTGTATTGTATCTTATTACAAGCTGCCTTCCAGTTCAAAAACCTCATATCCTCATGATAAAGCATTTCACCCGACATCAAAAGATTTACGACCTCACGCTTTAGGGGGCAACTGTTATAGACATATTTGGGCAGTGCAACCCCAATCATATATTTCCATAAACGAAGGGCTTCTGAGTCCCTAAAAGTGTTGTTTCACACCCTAAAGGAACAAGGTCAGCTGATTACATCATGTCCCAGAAGTTCTCCATGGAAAACTACTCAGAACTGGTCAAAACTAGACCATACAGACTGCTCAATGCTAAGGGTGTGATGCATCTATCCTGCCACATGCAAAAAGTGTGATGCATACTGAAAAGCCCTTCTGTAGCATGTGATGGGTGAGAGTAGACAAATGGCAGAGAAAATTTGCAAGGTGGATGATCATGGAATCTTCCAGAAACTTCTCCTCTCAGACTTGCCTCTCTGAATTTTCCCAGGGATGAGAAGAGATCATGAATCTCCAAGTGGAACCAAGAACTATCTGAGAGAGGACACTAATCAAAATCCTAGAAGCTGACTCACCCCCCTGCAAACATCTCTATATGGATCTCTCATCCCAGAGATCTAGAGGCTAGAATCTTGTATTTTGTAAGGAAGTGCTGTTAGTTTCTTTGTGGAACATCATAGTGTTTTGTGATCTAAGCTTTTCATGAGGTGAATAAGGGCTTTCATGCTCGGAGGATGATGTTGGGTCAGATCAATGGGTTGTAGTCCTCTCTTCTACTCCTTCTATCAATAAAGCTATTTGAGTTTTCCTCCACATTCTTGTATGTTTGAGTTAATATATGCATTTGTGTGGTCAATATATATCTAGTCCTATATTGTTTATGATTGTAGATCTTTGTGCTTTGATGGTATCATGCTGCTTTGACTTTACAGGTGCTCTTTGAAGAGGGCTAAGTAGGGAAGGAGCGGCAAAGATCTGTCAAAGGGGAGATGAAACAAGTAAGGATCCAAGCGAAAGACTAAGATTGGTACTCTCTACTTCTCTCTCATCTACTTCTCATAAAGGAAAACGCAAGTAACTTTAGTTTGTTTGTTTCTAAGATAGCCACCCGTCTTAGGGGGACTAGTAGCTCTGAATGGACACTAGATTTCCTGATAACAAAATGGCGACTCCGCTGGGGAGCAAATAGCTTGTTTTCTTGT
This sequence comes from Pinus taeda, assembly GCA_000404065.3. Lineage (NCBI taxonomy): Eukaryota > Viridiplantae > Streptophyta > Pinopsida > Pinales > Pinaceae > Pinus > Pinus taeda. The sequence continues at coordinate 134,304 of APFE031613781.1, forward strand.
TTCTAGTTTATTTACTTTATAAACCACAGATGAAGCCTGAAGTTATGCCAGCTAGACTTCGAACTTATTTTTCTATGCAACTACAAAGTAGATAAACATTACTTCAGTCAATCTCTGAGTTATTTTATGAATTAAACATCTGACTTGCAAACATCCTAATTTCCATGGTGGTGGCTCAAGTAACCTCATTAGATCAGCCCCTATGATTTGTATTTACTGACTTTCATTAACTCAGCCTAATTCCCTGAACTAAGCTGCGAACTGTGACCAAAAACCAAGTTAAAGTCTCATCCCTGGACCATCGCACCTTCTCCTCTTGGCAATTTGGATGCATCACACCTTCCTTGTGCAGTAGGTGAGATGCATCCCTGCTTCCCTGTGTTACAGGTGCGATGATCAGATAAGACTGTTTTTGCCTCCATATTTTGGTTTTTTCTTCACTCTCTTTAGCTTTATTCGGGAATTTTCCTATCTGTGATCAGTATACCACTGTGGAAACTCCCTTCCTTTGCATTATTCAGCCTCCATTTTACAAAGAATTGTGAATGATTTTATGTATTGTTCGCCATTTACAGTTCTCCTTTACAAAGAAGTAGCTTAATCGAACAGTGGTCTTTTGATTTGGAAGTGTCGCAAGTGTCGTTTTCATTCAAAGAAAAGAATCCTACTCTTCTTGATGGTTGATTACATTGTTACTCTTGTATTTTATTTGAATTAATAGTATTTCAAGTGTTGAAAGTCGTTTTCAATTCAAAATCGCAAATTGTCGTCATTGTCTTCCTTTCGTCTTTTGAAGAGAAAATTGTTAGTACTGTCGCTTTGACAAGATAATTCAGATTTGTACTTAGCATTCTTTTTGTCATTCACAAATTAAGAAAGCGGAAAACAAATACATGCATGTGCATTTGCATTTAGATTTCTTGTTGATTTTGATTCAGGACAGTGCATCTAGTGTGTACTCTCTGCTCTATGTTGAAAGAATCTCGCTTCTCTTTCCTTAGTAGCTAGGATTTTCATAACAAAAAGAAGAATAAACGATTGTTTATCATCTTAGATTGGATTTTAGGAATTGTATATCTACATCACACGGTGAACCTTAAATGAAAAATTCTTAAGAAAGATCAACTGTAAAATAAATTCAATGAACATAAAAACTCTTTGGAATCTAACGCACAACATTTAGAAGTGTAGGCTAGAGACGTATTCCGGTGTTGTAAAGCCTGGTAACTATCACTTTCATCGTAGGTTGGGTGATTCCTCCTCTTTGAGATGAAAAGTGCAGTACGGACTTGTGCTCCCATGTACCGTCGAGTATATATTGGGGGACCACAATAGGCTATATCCTTTATCCTTAGGAAGCCGTGTATGCTACCTTATCGATCGCAATGCACTGAACACAACATTCGGGAATATTGATTGTCGTACCATAAAAAAGTATTCTACAGTTTTGCAATTAGTTTGGTAATCCCTCTGCCTATATTTCCAGAGTATTCTCTTTCATTACTTTTTAAACTCCTTAATGAAATGGTCCATCTGAGCACTTGTCACTTCAGGCTCATTAAAAATTGAAGGTGACTAGAGTCATCTTTAGCTTTTTCGCGACTCTTAAAAAGTGAAAAATCAAGTTGTGTCAAAGCGTCATAAAATTTATTTTAATCGGAATGATGTCACTATTCCCCCGTTAATGTTACGTTGAGAAAATGGAGTCCACCAACCAAGGATTTCCCCTTGGGGGAAATCCTAGTCCTTTCTCCTCTTGGGAGATGTTGGTGCACCTCATATGGCCACATTGTCCCTTCCAAGACTGAACATCAGCTTGCCAGTATGACTCTTCTTGACTTCTGTCATTCAAAGCACCGTGATTCCTGAGCAATCAAATCAGCAACCAGATGACACTAAAGCTACCCCCAAACCTTCTACTTCATTTGTTTCTCCCTCTCCTCCTTCCTCTTCGCTTGGTAAATTTGGTAAAGCTAAAAACCAAGTAACTGAGAAGAAGAAGAAAGTGAAGGAGAAGAATAAGAAGGAACCAATGGCCAAAAGGGACAACCATGCATCGTCTAGCGAAAATCCAGACACTGCACAGTCCAAACCTAAATCTCCATGTGTCAATTGCAAAGGAGACCACTATCATTGAGATTGTCCTTGCATCCCACAGATCTTAAGGGATTAGTCTCCCCGCTTGCACAATCCAGTGTCCTCAACCTTTGGCGATCATGTTGATAGTACACCATCAACTAGTGAAAATGAAGTCACTGGATAGAAAGGAAAATATAAAATTCCTTGTACACTGTGTGAAGGCGATCATGCCATCCACCATTGTCCCTTCCTAGATGAAGCTAAAAGAGTCTTGGATAACCGTCCTGCTTCACCGCTATGGCTTCCTCCTAGATACAAGAAGCTCTTACTGAGTCCATCGTTAGTTGAAAATCCGACTGACACACCTTTGTGGTAGGTAAAAACATCTATTATTGAAGATAAACCCTCTGAGTCCACACCAGACCAAAGTCAACAGGTCGAGACGGCAATCGACCTAGTCTTATCTTCAGAAGGTCCATCTTCAGATGATACAACCACTGAAGAGAATGAGAATGACACCATTCAAATTATTTTCATAAACATAGACTTCGATGAACATGGGGGCAGTCTACTCATTCCTTTACCGCAGGAAGGAAGTTCCTCAGAGTCATATCTGGTCGTTTATTCGGTCCCATCTCCGAGCAACCTAGTCGTTTCCTTTGAGTGGAATCTAGTAGGCAGCCCCCGTCTACCATCTAATGTACCATTCTGAATCATTGTACAAGCTTACAGAATGGTCATGGCTGATACTATCATAGATGAAGGGGCTTCTGTGAGTATCCTTTCCTCAACTGCTTGGAAAGCACTTGGTTCTCCATCGCTTCTGCCTGAGATGCGAAATCTAACAGTCTTCGACAAAGGAACCGGTCAACCGCTAGGGATCCTTCCAAATTTGCCTATAAATTTGAGAGGGAAAACCATTTATCTGAATGTAATGGTAGTCCAAGGACCTTTAGATTAAAATCTACTCCTTGGGAGTGACTACATTTATAGCATGGGAGCCATTGTCTCCTCGCTCTTTTGAGTAATGTGTTTTCTGCATGAAGGCAGAGTGGTCCAGCTCATAGACGAGCTTTCATTCCCTAGCTGATACATAACTAACAGTCAAATGCCATCCCTAACTAGTCTTTTTATGCAACGAATGTATCAGCAGTCTCCAGTTCATCCACCTGATGAGCGCAAGTGATTCGGTGATTATGACTGAAACCCAGGGGGCATGCACTCTAGTCTGCTTAGGCACGAAAACTTTAGGCATAGGGTAGGTTTCCACGGAGGATAAGTGACTAGTCTGACACACCCGTCCGTTTAGGAAAATGGGATTAGACTGGAATAAGATTCCCTCATCAAAGTTATGTGAGTGGAGGTGACTTTGTCGTTCACCTTTATCTATTTCGATAGACATATCCAAAGAAGTGTTTCGTCTGCAATGCGGATGGAACAATCTTACAAATGCGAGAACTTTCATATGGTAACCTGGAAACTATACTTCGCTATACCTAGGGGCATGCAAACCTTTTGCACGCAAGTGAAAAGCGACCAACGTAACGCTAACTCCATATTTTCTACTAACTTGAACTGCTTAGGTTAGGTCATTGGTCGGATTGACCGTTCACCTTTGCAGGGGCCAAATGGCACTGGAAAAGTAAAGGAAGAGTTTTCCTACCTAACCCTGGTAGTTAATTAACCCCTAGGACAGTAGTTGGTCATTCCTAGGTTACATGCAAACGCTAGTGAAGAAAAGTTTCGAATGGGGCAAGATCCCGAAAAAATGAACCTATCGATGAGACGTCCTTATTATACGATTGGCACGAGAAATTTTACGCAAAGTTCAATCTCGTTAAAAATTAAACCTAAGCAATGAGCATATGTTCATCCAGAGTTTAAGCTCATTAAAAAATGAACCCACCTTCGGTAAATAACCATTGCGAACACATTATCATTAGCTTTTGAGCCTTGGTCATGTTCTTGCCACCACCTCCACTCTGTTTTTAGCCGATCATATGCCTCCATTTAATTGTTTACCCCTTTTGAGGAACAACTGTGACGAGTGATTCTGTTAGCCATCTTCTTTACACTGCCGTGATTGAAAAGTTCCAAACCTTACCTAGAACCAGCTGCTACCCGAAAATTTCAATCATTCCTCAAAAAACGAGTCTCCTTTAAGCTCTTTTCATCTGACTTGTAAAATATGAAAAGATTGTTGAGCCATTGGCCTCTCTAGCTCGTTAAAACGATCGGAAGTGATATCCCTCCTCTAGATTTTAATCTTTTTGGACCTAAGGGATCATTACACAAAAAGATCTAGCGCTTGTCTTGTTCGACTCATTAAAACTATCTAAAATTCATCCCTTTCATATTATTTTATACTTTTTTGGACTTAAGGGATTATATCATGAAAAAGGATTACTAGAGTTTCCTTTCCATTCCTTTTCATACTCTCTAAAATTGAAAAAGGACCGATTTATCTTTGTCGTTAAACTCGTTAAAACCAATAGTGACAAACTTGTCCATGCAGACAAGAATGAGTTTCACTATCGCTAGGCTCATTAAAACATAGCAACGGGTTTCCCAAAGGGAAAATTATAGAACAAGAATATGTTATCCTCCTCAAGCTTGAGAAAAATAAAGAGGTACTAGTGAGCAATGACTACGGAAAATTGGGAAGAAAACTTGAAGAAACTTTATTGGTAGCAAGTCACTCTTGAACATGACACTTTCACTCCATCACCATGATTGAGCCGGGTTGGGTTATTGTGTCATCAATCATATTACCTTTGGTCTGTCGTACCATCCATTTTTTTTATTAACGCTACCAATCCATTTTAGTGTCCCCGATATGTTCAAAAGAAGTCGCTCAGAGAATTCGCCAACCCAGCTTGTGCCTCATCTGCTGCAATACCTTCACGCTTCATTCTTTCATGACTGCCACCCTGAACCCTGTATCATCAGATCATTTTCACCTCCAGAAAAACATTGGCTCTATTCAGTGTCGTTGATGTGGGATTTATTAATGCCCTCCTACGACGGGTCACTTCTTGTCGACATCAGCTCATTATCCAAGAATTCAATCTAGGAACAACCCTTTCAATACTTTGAAGCCTGCACGCCTCAATGGCAAGTTGCTCACTTCCGATGACAGGTTTACATCAATGGCCTTCGATCGAAAGATTTTGCGTGGTGTTCGATGCCAAGTCCTATTTTCACACCACATCAATTGTACTGTCGTACCTTGAGGGTCATCATCATTATCGGTGATTCCTCTCATGCCTGTTAATAGCTTACATCATTGTCTGGTAATCAGGTGATGTCTTTCCATGTTTGACTCCAGAACATCTTTTCACATGGATTGACTTTTACCTCAAGTGAAGATTGAATGAGTTTGAAGACCCCGAATCTAGTTTCATCCATCTGGGCAATGATATATTTATGAAAATAAAGACATCAAATGTACATCATTGCTACACAGATAATCATCCAAACCAAAGGATTATGGCTCTACTAGAATCATCAGTCTGCCACACAGACGTTTGTCTATCCTATGTACATGAGAATGAATTTATAAAGCTGAGCATGGGAATGCCCGCCTCAGCTAGATCATGAAAATATTATGAAGATAATGTATTGTATTATATCTTATCACAAGTCGCCTTCCAGTTTGAAAAACCTCGCATCCTCATGATAAAGCATTTCACCCGACATCAAAAGGTTTACGACCTCATGCTTTAGGGTGCAACTGTTATAGACATATTTAGGCACTGCAACCCCAATCATAAATGTCCATAAACCAAGGGCTTCTGAGTCCCTAAACGTGTTGTTTCACACCTTAAAGGAACAAGGTCAGCTGATTACATCATCTCCCAGAAATTCTCCATGGAAAACTGCTCAGAACTGGTCAAAACTAGACCATACAGACTGCTTAGTGCTAAGGGTGTGATGCATCTGTCCTGCGACATGAAAAAAGTGAAATGCATACTGAAAAGCCCTTCTGTAGGGTGCGATGGGCGAGAGTAGATAAATGGCAGAGACAATTTTCAAGGTGGATGATCATGGAATCTTCCAGAAACTTCTCCTGTGACACTTGCCTCTTTGAATTTTCCCAGGGATGAGTAATAGATCATGAATCTCCAAGTGGAACCAAGAACTATCAGAGAGAGGACACTAATCAAAATCCTAGAAGCTAACTCACCCCCCTGCAAACATCTATATATGGATCCCTCATCCCAGAGATCCAGAGGCTGGAATCTTGTATCTAGTAAGGAATTGTTGTTAGTTTCTTTGTGGAACAACATAGCGTTGGGTGATCTAATTTTTTCATGAGGTGAATAAGGGCTTTCATGCTGGGAGGATGACGTTGGGTCAGATCAATGGGTTGTGATCCTCTCTTATACTCTTTCTATCAATAAAGATATTTGAGTTTTCCTCCACATTCTTGTATGTTTGAGTTAATATATGCATTTGTGTGGTCAATATATATCTGGTCCTATATTTTTTATGATTGTAGATCTCTGTGATTTGATGGTATCATGGTACTTTGACTTTATAGGTGCTCTTTAAAGTGGGGTAAGCAAGGAAGGAGCGGCAAAGACCTATCAAAGGGGAGAGGAAACAAGTAAGGAGCGAAGCGAAAGACTGAGGTTGGTACTCTCTACTTCTCATAAAGGAAAACACAAGTAACTTTAGTTTGTTTGTTTCTAAGATAGCTACCCGTCCTAGTAGGACTAGCAGCTCATAATGGACAATAGATTTCCCGATAACAGAAATGCAACATGATATATCAAAATTACGAGACCTAGTACAACAAGTGTCAGTTTCACAAAAAGGAACAGAATCTAAGATGGATGACTTAGAAAAAGATGTAGAAGCTAAGATGGATGGTTTAAAGAAAGGAGTAGAAGCTAAGATTGGTTTTATAAAGAAAGGCGTAGAAGCTAAGATGAATGACGTGGAAGATAAGATGAATGACATGGAATCTAAGATGGATGATTTGAAGACTGATTTGAAGACACGCATGGAAGATTTGAAGACATATTTGAAGACAGATTTAACAAGGTTTCTACAAGAAATGCTTACTAACGGTGAAAGGGTAGTAAAATAAACTCATGATGAGAACAAGAGAAATGTTAATCATGATTTCATGGACTCTAATGTTGGATCAAACACCCACCATATTCCAAAAATCAATATGAGGAAGTTTCATGGCAAGCATCCCGCAACATGTATATTACAGATGGAGCAATTTTTTGATCTCAATAATGTGCAAAACAAACAAAAGTTACGTATTGCAACTTTATATTTGGAACCAAATCCGTTTGTATGGTATCAATGGCTTTGATCTCGTAAAAACATTATCACTTGGGCCATTTTTACAGAAGAATTGACAACACATTATGAGAATACAAAAAGCAACACTCTCTTTAGCCAATTGATAAGTCTCAAACAAAAGGGTTCAATAATGAGCACATTGAAGAGTTTGAAAAATTTAACATAAGGGTAAAAAAGATTCTAGAGGAGCATAGGATTGATGTGTTCATAGGGACTTTAAAGGATAATATCCAACATTATGTTCTCCTTTGGGAACCTGATTCATTAGAGAAGGCATTCATGTTAGCAAGAAAAATGGAAAGCAAAATTATGGCAGCCAGGAAGCATACCATTCACAACTATAAAGATGGAAGTGTTGCTTCCCCTAGTCTTCCACAACCTATAAGGTTGATACCACAACAATTGGAAGAAAAAGGAGCAAAAGGGCTTTGTTAAAGTTCTGATAGCAAATACACTAAAGGTCATAAGTGTGCTGAGAAGAGATTATTCTACATAGATTGTGAAGAGGAAGAAGAAAAGGAGCAAGAAAGGTCAAAAGAAGAGGATATGCTCCAGGAACAAAGCCTAGATAAAAAAGAAATGAATCCGACCATATCTTGTAATGCATTGGCTAGAATTACCATTCCTCAAACCATCAAGATAGAAGGAAAAATCAAGAATAAAAAGGTAATAATGTTGATTGATTTAGGAAGTACCCACAATTTTATTCATTATAAGATAGCAAAAGAATTGAATTGCTTCCTATATCCAACACGAGAGTGTCAAGTGATGATTGCAAATGGAGGAATGATAAATCACTCTGGAAAGTGCCATAATATCAAGCTATTAATTAAGGGGTATTGCAGGGAAACCGGGAAAGATAATTCACTCTAACAGTATGACAAAGCTTCTAAAAAATAAACAAAGAGGTGTAATTGCACAATTATGTTCGCTAGATGTTTCCACATCAGAATCATCTATTTCTCCAGATCTCCAAAAAGTCTTGGACAATCATTCTATGGTATTTGAGACTCCTAAATATCTCCCACCTATTCATGATCATGATCATGCTATTCATCTGATTCCAGGAAGTGTTCATCGAAACATCAGGCCATACAGATATCACTATGCCCAAAAGAGTGAAATTGAACGTATGGTTGCAAAATTACTAGAGGCTGGTATAATTCAACCTAGTCAAAGTTCTTTCTCTACTCTGGTAGTATTAGTGCACAAGAAGGATGGATCATGGTGCATGTGTCTGGATTATAGGGAGCTCAACAAGCTCACTTTTAAAGATAAGTTTCCCATTCCTGTCATTGATGAATTACTGAATGAATTTCATGGATCAATTTACTTCACCAAGTTGGATCTTCGTTCAGGATATCATCAAATCAAAATGAAGACTGAAGACATTCTAAAAACAACATTTAGAACTCATGAGGGTCATTATGAATTTTTGGTCATGCCTTTTGGCCTTACCAATGCACCTTCTACATTTCAAGGTTTGATGAATTCCATTTTCAAACCCTTCCTTAGAAAATTTGTGTTAGTATTTTTTGATGATATACTAATCTACAACAAGTCTTGGAAGGATCATGTTGAACATGTTGACAGGGTGCTACAACTATTGGAGGAGAAACAATTATATGCAAAAAGATCCAAATGTTTCTTTGGAGTACAAGAGGTGGAATATTTGGGTCATATTGTATCTCATGAAGGAGTTAAGGTAGACCCTAGCAAAATTAAAGCCATTAAGGAATGGAAAATCCCCACACCATAAAGCATCTGCGAGGATTTCTCGAGTTGACAGGGTATTATCGCAAGTTTGTTAAGAATTATGGGAGAATAGCAGCACCTCTAACAACATTATTGAAGAAAGATGCATTTTTCATGGACTCCAGAAGCAACAAAGGCCTTCGAACATCTTAAAGAGGCAATGTGCCAAGCACCAGCCTTAGCTACACCGGACTTCACAAAAACCTTTATTGTGGAATGTGATGCTTCAGAAATGGAATTGGTGCTGTTTTAATGCAAGATGAAAGACCCATTACTTTTGAAAGTCGTCCAATCAAGGGAAAGTTTTTACACAAAGCTATTTATGAGAAGGAAATGTTAGCATACTCCATGCACTTAAGAAATGGCGACCCTACCTAATGGGAAGACACTTCAAGGTAAAAACGGATCATGATAGCCTTAAATACTTTTTAGAACAAAGATTATCCTCTGAAGAGCAACAAAAGTGGGTCACAAAGATGTTGGGTTATGGATTTGAAATCATCTACAAAAAAGGGAAGCAAAATGTGGTGGCAGATGCACTCTCAAGAAAGGATGAGGATGTGGAAGCATTGTGTATTAGGTCTCGGCTTATTCTATTATTCCAACGAGATGGATAAAACGAAGCAAGGGGCGGAATAGGAAAGAATCACGAAGGAAGTGTGGGCACTTATTCGAAGAGTTTACAACAAGAAGATTCCAGTAAGTCTAATTACACTTTAGCGATGGCAAATGATACGTGTATGGTACAAGATCGCTGACCTCTACTAAGAACTCCCAGCTAAAAAAAAATAGTTCATAGATGGCATTGCACAATTCCTCCCTTGGAGAAGGGATGGTCATCGAGTTTTATAGAAACTTACCCCAAGGTTAGAATGAATTTTTTTGGGATGGCCCTTAAATTAAGATTATTCAAACACTTTTTGTGGCGGGAATGTTTTCGGTTTGCCAACAAAATAAAAGTTGAAACAATTAATTTTACACCGGGTCTTATTACAACCTTTATCCATTCCAAGCCAACGTTGGGAGGAGGTTTCAATGGATTTTATCACAGGTTTACCCAAGTCTGAGGGAAAGAGTGTCATCATGGTGGTAGTTGACAGACTTACCAAGTATGCACACTTTTGTGCATTATCACATCCATTAAAGCCAGTACAGTTTCTACTGCATTTATGGAAACAATTCAAAAGCTACATGGAAACCCAAAGATTATTGTAAGTGACAGAGATCCCATTTTCACTGGAAATTTTTGGACAAAATTATTTTCTTGTCTTGGTACTCAGTTAGCTCATAGCTCATCTTATCATCCTCAATCTGATGGGCAAACTGAGATAGTAAACAAATGTTTGGAAGGATATCTTCGTTGCTTTGTATCTGATAAACAGACACAATGGGTCAAATGGTTGCCTTTGGCTAAATGGTGGTATAACACTTCCTTGCATACAATGAGAAAAATGACCCCATTTATGGCACTTAATGGATATCAGCCACCATCCATTACATCGTATTTAAGAGAAAATTCTAAGGTTCAAGTAGTGGAACATCACATCGAACATCAACAACAAGTCCTCCAACTCTTAAAGGATAACCACATGTTGGCATAGAATAGAATGAAACAACAGGCATATCAACATCGCAGCGAAAGAAGTTTTGATGTAGGTGATTGGGTATTCCTATGGCTACAACCATATAAACAAATGTCCCTCAAGCAAGCTAATAAGGTGTTGTGTTGTACAACAACCCCCCATTAAAAATAAATAAATCTTTCTAACTATAATATGAAATGGGTCCCTTTTAAACATAGATGTTTGAATAAATTGGTATCAACTCATCATTAGAAAATTCTTCATCAAAAGTTCCAATGGAAATGTTATATTATAAACCTTTTGAACTATAATGAAATCAGTCTTATGAATAAATATAAAGTTCTTTGTTATTGCGATAAAACAATCGCAAGATCGCATATCAAAATAATAAAGAAAACATAATGAAAAACCCATTGACTTACTCCGATGCAAAAAGCGAACAACTATCAGCTATCAGGAAAGGCGAATAGCAATTATAATGAAAGGCCCTCCCCTATTTCTCCGATGTGATATCTCTATCAGCAATCAGAGGATGTAACGCAGTGCATGTTTAAGACAACTTTAAATCTCCCGATACGATAAGGTGTATCGCCATCGGGGATCGGCGATTTTGCAATAACATAAGTAATATGACCCGAGCGCATCCCCGATTATGATCCAATAAATTAAGGCACAAGTTTCAAAATATATTTAAAAGGCTTGCATGCATTATTTTGGATTATTATTAAAGCCTTCCCGTTCACTTCATTAATCGCCGATAGTGATTTAATTTTGATTATCTGCCAAAAACCCATAGCCACACTTGAATGAATCATTCGGCATCTAAATGATATGATGGGTATTTAAAACTCCTTTACCATGATTGACAAGTTAAATGGCCAATTAATGAAGCAGTTATGTAGAGATTTTCCCTAAGATTGTGTCTGCGGCATTTTCACTATAATCTTTGATTATTCTCTAATTGATATAATCCTTTCATATTGGCTTATACTACCTATTCTCTGTATCACGTTGATTTCATTCCTTACACAGAACTCTGATGAAATAACAAATTTGAACCAAATAGGAAAGAAATCCAAGAGATCCATGGCAGCAGCGGCTCCCGCAATAGCAGTGCAACCCACCAGTGATCCAGGACCAAGTAGAAAGGGTTTGATTTCAGAGACTATGTGTCTTGGCCTTGGAAACACAAGTTGGCAAAGCATCTATAATTTAATTGAAGCAGAGGAGCCTGAGACAGTACCAGTACAAGCTACTGCAGATTCAACTAGAAAATCAGAAGCTTCCCTTAAAGATTTAGCTGATTCATATTTGCACAGAATAGCAGCACGTGAGAAAATTCTTCCATACACTGATGTAGTGCGATGGGTAGTAGAGGAGATACCAGTTTTAAACAGAACATTTTACACAGTTGATGGAAGGATTTTTGGCTCATTTCAACTAGATGACTTAAGGAAAATGTATCACTTGCGCGAACCTCAAAAGAAATACAATAAAGCCTTTCTTGAAAAGTTCGCAAACAAGAATGATACTGAATCGGCCCCAATTCAGGAGTGGAGACAGAACCCCGCAAGGCACAAACATGAATCCTCAGGTAAGTACTCTGTAGATTCATTATGTTCTCCTTACTGTTATGTCAGAGTAATGATGTGTAGAATTTGGGGATTGCATGATTCTGCAAAGTTCATTATTGAAATGGTTCCTTTAGTGGAAGTGGCGGTTAACAATGAAGTAATATATTGGGCAAACATATTGTCAAATAAATTAGCCACTGCAATTCTTGAATTTAGAGCAAAAACTCACATAACCGACAGGACTATTCCTTCGTTTTATTATAGTGCTTATAAATTAGATACTCTTTGTTTCAATTCTGAATTTCCTATACTTGGGTGGAGATGGACTTCACAAGACCCCATGCCAATCCACATTTATCATCAAAAGTTATGGAAGGTGCACTATAAGGACCACTTGTACCAAATATGTAATGGTTTCATTTTACCTATCTGTTATGCCATTTTTGATAAGCCTGCCCCAAAGATTTCCATGGAAGCAGAGGTTGACCTAACCGTTGTAGGAAATTGGTTTGGGGAAGACAAGTTTACATACATAAGGGTTTTTGGTAGCCTTGCAAGACCTCATGTCTTTCCTTTGTATGTACCTAAAAAGCTATTAGCCCAAGAATTGGCCTACCAAATAACAACAGCAGGAACATCCAAGACTCTTAGGAATTCTAAAAAAGAGGCTTGGCCTACCTTTTCTTTGAGATGCGGTGTTTATACTCTACACGACTACAAGCATGCGGAGAAGGAGGCAGAAAAAATAAACATGCTCAATCTTGCAACCATTCCTAATAGGCAATTCGATCTAAGGAAAGTTGCCTATACTGTGCTTAAACAAGCCAAAATTACAAAGTTTGATCATGAAAAAGATGAATTTGATGACCTATTTTCTTCAACAGAATCATTATTCCAGGCACAAACGCTGGCCAAAATGAGATATAACGATGAAAGGCTAGTAGAATTTAATAGGCTCAGAGAACATAGGTTGCAAACTCTACCTCTGGACTTATTAGCTACTACCCCGACAACCCAATCAAGCGAGCCTGAACAACAAATTATTGATAAACCTCCTGTTGTAGAGAAGATTCTCGAAAGAGGAAAAGAACCAGAGTAGGAGAAAGACCAGGAAAAAGAACAGGACAAGTGCAACGAAAATATCAATATGGATACTTAGATTGATCCCAAGCTCCTCCAAGAATGGCAACAATTTGACTCTATTATAAGCAATCTGGAAGGTCCACAAGGTGCCAGCACACCCAAAGTAACAGTTGGACAAGATACAGTGTCAACAACGGTTCCAATTAAAAGAACCAACGACCTACCCACCAGCACAGACGTAGAAATAATTCCAAAAGATCCATCCGATCAAATTATTTTGCAGAAAGAAGACATATCTCCATTACATGTCTTTTACAGTCCCAAACATAGGGCTGTAGTGAAAAGACAGAGGAAAAGGAGGAGACTTGATCAATCTTCCCTGTTTCCAGCACAAACAGAGACAACTAAGGTAGTGTGGAAAGAAGAGTTTAATCCTTCTGATGACCTTACAAAACTTTCTCAGTATGCCGGAGCTTATTCGATAGCCATTATGGATAAAGCCTCGGAAGTAAGAAATCTACTTAAGGAAAGAGACCAAACAATTGTTTCATTGCAGTTACAGGTGTCCGAAAGACAGCAGAAAATTGAACAATTAGAACAACAACTATCAACACAACAACAGATAAACAATCAATTAAATAAGCAATTGCTTGAAGAGAAACAGAGGATAGACTTAAGCGCAATACAAAAACGAAAGGAATTATCTAAAGCATTGGCCGGGATAAAGACAATGAATGAACAAATGATGAAAACGAAAGATGAGCAAATCACTCAGCTGTCACATCAAGTAGAAAATTTCAAGAGTCTTCCGCAACCAGCAGATTTTAGGTCTGAAGCTCTACAGATCAACAAAGCATTAGTTACACAGTTAAGACTGCTATGTCATAACATTTCTCTGGTTGAGCCCCTTTGTGATATAACTACATCAATAGTTGACAAATCAGTCGATGCTAGGTAGGATTTGGAACAGGCCAATGAGACTCTAACTAACTTTCTTGCTTGGCAAGACACCAATGAAGGGCAGGCTAAAAATCTGCCTAAAATTCTAGAGTCACACAAAGAGATCCTTTTCTTAGAATGGCAGTCACAACTAATGAAAGCAGAGAGAAATCTCAAGATGCAGATTATCTACAAGTAATTTAATTGATTTAATCAATAACACTCTTTATCTGTCTAACATGATTTTGCAGTGCACTCCAGGTAAATTGCCGTCAGCCAAAACATTGGAACGAGTAGACAATCAAGAACTGGAGAAGAATGGAAGATTAATTGCCGGCATCCAAAGTTTAACTTGGGATACCTATTGGTTTTTTCTTAGTAAAACCATACAGTCAAAGGGCCGCCCTGAAATGTTTAACCGATGCAATCAGTTGTATCATTCCCGAAATCCATGATGCCACATACTTAGCTCAACTATAATCTCGTCTCCCTCGTCCTCCAGAATTTGAACCGATGCTTACAATCTGCCAGCTCAAATCAAAAGGATATCATCCGAAACAATAAATCATGCTACCGACTGCAAACAAGCCTATGTTGAGAAGATACTCATGTTTTAGATGTACCAATTAATAAAATTTTATTTTTGTAATTAGTTAGCCTAATTAGTATTTATAGGCCCTTTCATGCATTTAGAAAGGGTCCTCAGTTTTTGTATAAACTCAAATATGGAAGTCACACTATTGTGCTTCTGGTATATTTTTTATAAAGACTGGGCCAATATTCTGAATTTTAATGAAGAAAGCTTTGATGGGATGTGCACTATTTCCTTGATGTGAAAGTGTTTCTAAGCTAGAAGAAGGAATTTGAATGCAATTGATATCAGAAGTGATCCAAATAACATATGGTACTATTATCTATGCTCTTTTTTCATTCCTTCATGTGAATCATCATTTGTTTAATCTTACTATCATTGGATATATGTATGTGTTTTTAACAACAATCCTTATATTTTTCACTATTGAATGTTTAAGGAGTGTTATTCTTTCAATCATATCTGTGTTAGTGATATATAAAGAACAGTGTAATAATGTTTTAATGATTAATTTGTTCAACTATTTGAACAAAGTAATTATCATATAAATGCCTTTGTTTACCTATAGAGTCATCTATATGCCTGTTTTTGGATAAAGATAATCAGACATTACACTAATACAGAAATTTCCCGAGATAGGTTAGTTATTCATATTTTTACTTTTTAGATTAAATCATTCATCCATTATCATTATATTAGAGAACCACCCATTTATCCATCCCCTTTTATTCATCATTGGGAAACTAGTCCCATTATTTCCAGTCGAAGCCACCACACCAAACGGAAAAGGAGTTGCCTTTAAGGTCCGGACCGGGTGGTTTTCCCCAATGTTGTTGCAGCGATTTTCAAGGCATCAACATTTCTGGCGCTAGAAGGAGGGCATGAACTGTGAATGGCGAGCAAACCAAAACCTATAGCCCATTCTGAGATTAAATCTCCCTCCACCTCACCTCGGATCTCCCGTTTTCATTCTGAAACACCAGTATTCAAACAAGAAGAAGAGGAGTCAACTACTACTGCTCAATCCCACCATACTTCAGATCGATTAAGTCCTGAGTCCCCTAAAGTGCGGACTCTCATTCAGAAACTTCAAGGCTTTTTTATAACACCACAGAAATCTGAAGTGTCTCAAGGTAGTGAGACTTTGCAATTCAATCTACCTCACCCTCTCACTAGACTTCAAAGCAGAAAGCTCGGTATTGAACCTACTAAGTTTCCTTTATCCAAAAGTAAAAGAGCTAAAAAGAACACTGAAGGATCGGACAGTGAGACTTTCTCATCATCATCCTCAATTTCATCTGCCCCAATGCGAAGTCAACCATCCACTCCTCCATTACACATTGTTGTTCAGCAGGGATCAGCAACTTCAACATCCCAACCTATTCAATCTTCAATATCAACTCCTTCCCAAACATCTGGAATTTCATCAGCAATATCATTTGTTATTAGTTCTACGATGGCTCATAATCCATGGAATTGTCCTGGTGTGGTCACTATGCCTGTACCATTACACCCATTGCCAGATTCTCCTGAAAAATGGTTGCCGAAATTTAATCCAGATGCCGGAACACAAGCCGAAGAACATATTAACAATTTCGTGTTATCGGTAAATTTAAAAGGAGTGACAAAGGAAGATGTTGTTGTTAGGCTTTTCCCTTATACTTTACAAGGATCATCTGGGTCTTGGTATTTTTCCCTGCCCTCTGGATCCATTACCAGTTGGAACATTTTTCATGAACAGTTTCTCACTAAGTATGGCGATGATAGATCTTTAGCAACATTAATCAATGATCTCTTGAATCTTAGGATAGAATCTAAAGAATCTATCAAGGAATTCAACTCGTGATTCAATAAACTCTTGAATAAGGTTCCAACCGACTCCAAACCAAGTGAGCAAATCAGAATTGAATGGTATATAACAGCCCTACCTTCAAATATAGCCATTTTTGTAGATAGAGCTGCAAAACAAACTTTAGCTGAAAACATGAAAGAGGCGCTTGTTGTAGAGAAACACATTATTGCTTTAGAAAAGAAAGCTCCTCTTGAAGATAGAAAATCCAAAAAAAATTCTTTTAAAGATGATTCAAAGAAGAAAACCCCTAAAGATCCATATGATATGGAGGGTCTACAAAAGGTCCTCAAAACTATGTCAAAAGAAATGGTTGGAATAAAAAAGAAAGTAGCTGAAACCTCAACAAAGAGGCCATTTAGAAATTTTAAGAAACCTGAATCAAAACCACCAAATTCTATGTCTAATGCAGACTCAGATCCTAAAGAAGAAGAAGAAGATGAAACAATCTTGCCATCCGAGGAACCCGAAGAAGAGGAGATTGTTGAATGCCATGGGATGTGGGATTTCATTTTACCTAACTCCTATACAGAAAATGAAAAATAAGCTTTTCCTGTGACTACTAGGAGTAAAGGTACTCCTAAACCTGTCCAGTCAACTTCAAAGAAAAGAAGTGAAGGTGCCACTACTATTAAAGAAAAGGTTCCCACAAATAAATCTGCGCAAATACCATCCCAAAATCAGCCATCATCTTCAAACCTACCTTCAACATCTAAGACGTTGGTAGTGTCAGATTCAATGGATTACAATATTATCAATGATATGAAGAAGACAAAGGAAAATATTACTATGTTTGAACTTAGAAAACTCAAACATCAGCAAAAATTACTTCTTAAAGAGCTAAATGCAGTCCCTTCTTCACCTCTTCCTAATGCTGTGTTCTCCAAAGCTACAAATGATTCAGGTCAACCACCTCCTGGTAGAGTGGAAGCTACTAATGCAGTTTTAATTGGAGACAGATCAAATTCTCACACTCCCCCTTTTCTCTTGACCTATGAGATCTATAATAGAAATCTACACAACTGTTTGATTAACTCAAGGGCATCCTCTAACATAATGCCAGCTTCAGTTTGTTCCAAACTGAACATTGAACCCCAAAAGTCTGCAATTCATATTGTACAGTTGGATAGAACTAAGGTCCAAGTTTTAGGGGAAATTAACTCCGTAACTATCAGGTTATCAGCTGATCCACGAGTGGTTCAGAGAATTGATATTTTAATCGCTGATATACCTGAATTTTATGGTTTAATTTTGAGTAGAGACTGGCCTGAGAAACTCCATGGTTATATTTCTACCGATTGGTCCCATATGTGGCTACCTTATAAAGGAAATCCAAATCAGATCAAAATCGATCGGGAGAAACATATGACCCATACTGTCACTGAATTTGAACAGGAAAGTCAACCAATAGCATTCAATAACAATATTTGGGAATTACTCATTCGAATCATTCTTTGGCAATTTCACTGCCCAACCATCTCCTTTCTCAGTTAATAATTTTATATCTCAAATTGAAATTTTTTCACAAACCGATAGATCAAGATGTGTCAATATTGTTGAGGAAACTGTAAATAAAATTGTTAATAATTCTTTATTTTGGTCACTATACTTTGATGGGTCTAAATCTAGTGAAGGTGCAGGAGCAGGGTGTATTTTGGTTAGCCCTGAAGGAGAAAAATTTATGTTATCATGCAGATTGGAATTTGAATGCACAAATAACACGGCTGAATATGAGGCCTTAGTTCAAGGACTTTACAAAGATATTGGTCTTAAAGTTCAATATTTGAAAGTGTTTGGTGATTCAGAAATTGTTATAAAAAATGTTAGAAATACAATTCATTGTGTTTCTAGTCATCTCAAACACTATCAGTCATTGGTGCAGGAACTCATATCCCAATTTTTAGCATTCAATATTTCTCCTATCCCTAGGTCCCAGAACGCATTAGCAGACCTGCTATCTAATGTTGCTTCCAAACTCCTTCCTTCTGAAGATTACAGCCCATACAGATTTTCAGTAGAGTTAATTTTTAGACCATCAATTCCTGACAATGTCACCAATTGGGGAGTGTTCAATCATGATGAAGACATTTTAAATTTCTTGACTTCCGACAAGTCCTATGATGATCAAATCATTTATGAAAGTGATCATGACCTTCAAATAAAGGAAAAGCAAGAAGAAAACTCAATACCAAAACCAGTGGTTAAGCTAGAAGATCTTTATGATATTAAAGACAGGTTTAAACAGGTGACCAATTCAAAGCTCCAGAGTTCCACTTTAAGATTTGAATTGATAAACCTAGGTACTGAGGAAAACCCACAAAACATCAATTTGGGATTAGGACTTTCTTTAGAAGAAAGAACAACATTCATTAGGTTATTACAAAAAAATAAATATGTCTTCACTTGGAAATATGATGATTTGAAAACATACGATCCATCGATCATTCAACATACTATTCCAATGCTTTCTGAACAAAAACCAGTGCAACAGAAGTTAAGGAAAATTCATCCTAACCTAGAGAGTCAAATAAAAATTGAGCTAAACAAATTCTTGAAGGCTAAGATCATTTTTCCTGTCAGACATTCAAACTGGGTGTCCAATATGGTGCCGGTTAGAAAGAAAAATGGCGACATCAGGATTTGCATAGATTTCAGAAATCTTAATAAAGCAAGCCAAAAGGATAATTTCCCTTTACCTACCATGGAGCAGACACTCCATTCAATAGCTGGTTCTGAGTTAATGTCCTTTTTGGATGGTTTTTCAAGATATAACCAGATTTTGGTCCATCCCGATGACAAGCTTAAAACTACCTTCATAACTAAGTGGGGAACTTATGCTTACCATAAAATGCCTTTTGGACTTATCAATGCAGGAGCTACATTCCAAAGAGTAATGGATATAACATTCAAAGGATTGATCAATAAAACAATAGTTGTCTATTTAGATGATATTACTGTATTTTCCAAGAAAAGGTCTAATCATTTACATGATTTAAAACAAATCTTTGAATGCTACAGAAGGTATGGTATCTCGCTTAATCCAAAAAAGTCTTTTTTTGCTCTTAATCAAGGAAAGCTCTTGGGATTCATTGTTTCAAAAGATGGTATTTATATTGATCCATATAGAATTAAAGATATTTATGATATTCCATTCCCTCATAATAAAAAATCCATGTAGTCATTTTTGGGTCAAATTAACTTTGTTAAACGATTCATTCCAGATTTTTCCCAGATTATTTTACCATTGCAAACAATGATTAAGAAAAATTCGGTGTTTAAATGGGGATCTGCAGAAAAAGAGGCATTTGATTCTATGAAACAATCAATAATTAATGCCCCTTCTTTAAGCACTCCCAATTTTTCAAGTCATTTCATACTATATACCCTCGCATCCACCTCATCTTATGCAGCAGTGCTGACTCAAATTAATGATCAAAACTTGGAAGCACCAATTTCATTTTAAAGTTCAAATCTTCAAGGTGCTGAACTTAATTATTCGGAAGTTGAAAATCAAGCCTTTGCTATATACAAAGCCGTTAAACACTATAGACCCTTTCTCTTAAAAGCTGACACAAAAGTTATAGTTCCTTTTTCAGCAGTAAGACAATTACTAATTCAAAGGGAATTAGGAGAAAAAAGGGTAAATTGGGTCACAACATTACAAGAATATGACTTAGAAATCAAGCCAGCAAGGATTGTCAAAGGCCAAGGTTTTTGCAGGTTGTTAGCAGGAGCATCCAATATTCAAGAACCAGAAGGTACAGAAGATACTGAAGAAATCAATCAGATAAGTATCACAGATCCTGAATCACAATATGCAGATCTGATTTTCTATTTAAAAAATGGATACGCACCTTCTAATCTCTCCTATAAAACCAAACATTCCATTATATTGAAAGCAAAAAACTTCATAATTGTAGATGATGTACTGTTTAGGAAAAATTATGATTCAATTCTATTAAGATGCTTAGAAAAAACTGAAGCGCAAAAAGTTTTGCAGGAGCTACATGACGGACCAACAGGAGGACATTTTGGAGCTGATACAACAGCTCACAAAATCATTCATGCTGAATATTATTTGCCCACCCTGTTCAGAGACACTCACGAATACGTAAGGAAATGCCGAAGTTGTCAAATCTCAAGTGGAAGACAAAGAAAACCAGCTTTCCCTTTGCAACCAGTGAACATTGAACAACCTTTCGAGCAATGGGGATTGGATATCATTGGGGAAATCACTCCACATTCATCCAAACAACATAAGTATATCCTTATCGCCATTGATTACTTTACTAAGTGGGTTGAAGGAATTCCTCTGAAGACAACAAACTCTAAGGCAATTATGGAATTCATAGATCAATTCATTATTACCAGGTTTGGTGTCCCAAATGCTCTTGTTTTTAATAATGCATCTTATTTCTCTGGAAATTCTATGTTTGAGTTCGCTATCAAAAGGGGGTTTAAATTGAAGTATTCTGCAAATTACTATCCCCAAGGTAATGGTTTAGTAGAATCCACCAATAAAAATCTTATTAAAATCATTAAGCGAACTATTGAGCAGAATCATAAAAACTAGCATAAATCTTTGATATTCGCACTATGGGCTGACAGAATAACACAGAAGGCCTAACATAGGTACTTCTCCATTTAATCTAGTATATGGGAAGGAAACTCTCATACCAACCAATTTAGTACTTCCATCTCTAGCTTTAGTGCAGTGTATTGAAGAAAGTCCCTCATCTTTTATTCAACTAAGACATGATCAAATTTTAAAACTAGAAGAAGAAAGGGAAAAAGCTAGAATTATACATGCAAAACATCAGAAAATTATCAAGTCATCTTTTGATTCAACTTCATCCAGTTCAAAGCAATTACAAGTTGATGATCTAGTTTTGAAATGGGACAAATCCCATGAGGATAAAGGAAAACACACTAAGTTCCAGAAAATGTGGCTCAGACCATTTCAAATCAAGGAGAAGATAGGCCTTCCACTTTCATATTGCAAGATCTATCAGGTAAGAGAGATTCTCTTCCTGTTAATGGCCTTATATTGAAAAAATTCTTCAATTGAGGAGGTAACCTCTTCTCCCTCTGTAAATATTCAATTTTCAGCAAAATTTGTGTTCATAGTTTTTAGGATTATTGGAAAATAAAGTTGTAATATGCCTTCCATTGGCCTTTGCAGTACTGAAAAAGTTTCTCAAAAGAAATAGTTTTGATATTTACTTTTAAAAATGGAAACCTTAAACAAAAGGAAAATTTCTAGGAAATTAGGTATGATAAGATTGTGAAACCCCATTTTATTTTTGTTAAATCTTCTCAAGATTTAGAAGTACTGTAAATCATTTTAATGTTTTTAAATGGTCTAAAAAATGGTTATCAATAAAAAAACAGAAACTGATTCAATCTTAGCATCTTCAGCTCTTACCCTGTCATCCATGCTCTCTTAAGAAGAAAATTGTTCATCCCATTCATCAAAGTTTATGATTACTCAGAGTGTAATTCTAAAATATATTTGATATAAAAGATAAGAGGTCTTATTACAAGCCTGCTTACCATGATCATTGGGGAATAGTTCAACTGAAATTACCAATACTGCATACCAAAAGAGGGTAATGGCTCATAATTATAAGACAAGGGGTCTCATCACGAGCCAACTTGCTCAGTTAAATTACAACCAATGAATGGCATTGTCAAACAGCTGGCTACGAAACCAGGACAATGGATTTTTATCTTGCAAAATAAGTAAAAGGAAAAGTGATACAAAATATGAAGACATATTTTTGGATTCATTCTTTTAATTATACTCTGAGATGGATGGGATAATGAACGATCAAATGGTAAAAGGTATACCTATTGAGACTATAGACATTTTCTGGCAGCAGAGGCTTTACCTATGACAAAGGAGTCATTATAAAGCTAAGTTGGAAAAGTTCTTTGTTTTATCATTATCAACCAATTAAGGGTAATTTAAAACTTAGAATGCATTTAATTATAACAAGAGAAGAAAATAGTAGAAATAGCTATTATTAAATTTAGAATTTGTATATACCTAGTTATATTAGAATTCTCCTCTTAGATAGATTTCCATATAAAGAAAGTTTAAGTATTTCAACATTTCTTAGAGATAAATGTTTCTCCTAGTGAATCGCCAATTGTTGTGCTGTACAACAACCCCCCATTTCAAAAAAAAATTCTTTCTAACTATAATATGAAATGGGTCCCTTTTAAACATAGATGTGTGAATAAATTGGTATCGACTCATCATTAGAAAATTCTTCATCAAAAGGTCCAATGGAAATGTTATATTATAAACCCTTTGAACTATAATGAAATCAGTCTTATGAATAAATATAAAATTCTTTGTTATTGCGATAAATAATCGCAAGATCGCATATCACAATAATAAAGAAAACATAATGAAAAACCCATTGACTTACTCCGATCCGAAAAGCAAACAACTATCGGTTATCAGGAAAGGCGATTAGCAAGTATAATGAAATGCCCTCCCCTATTTCTTCGATGCGATATCACTATCGGCAATCGGAGGATGTAACGCAGCACATGTTTAAGACACCTTTAAATCTCCCGATGCGATAAGGTGTATCGCCATCGGGGATCGATGATTTTGTAATAACATAAGTAATATGACTCGAGCTTATCCCCGATTGTGATCCAATAAATTAAGGCGTGAGTTTCAAAATAGATTTAAAAGGCTTGCATGCATTATTTTGGATTATTATTAAAGCCTTCCCGTTCACTTCATCAATCGTCGATAGCGATTTACTTTTGATTATCCGCCAAAAACCCATAGCCACGCTTGAATGAATCATTCAACATATAAACAATATGATGGGTATTGAAAACTCCTTTACCATGATTGACAAGTCAAACGGCCAATTAATGAAGCAATTATGCTGAGATTTTCCTTAAGATTGTGTCTGCGGCATTTTCACTATAATCTTTGATTATTCGCTAATTGATATAATCCTTTCATATTGTCTTATACTACCTACTCTTTGTATCACGTTGATTTCATTCCTTGCGCAGGACTCCGCTGAAATATCAAATTTGAAGCAAATGGGAAAGAAATCTAAGAGATCCATAGCAGCAACGGCTCCCGCAGTAACAGTGCAACCCACCAGTGATCCAGGACCAAGCAGAAAGGGTTCAATTTCAGACACTACATGTCTTGGCCTTGGAAACACAAGTTGGCAAAGAATCTATAATTTAATTGAAGCCGAGGAGCCTGAGACAATACCATTACAAGCTACCGCAGATTCAACTAGAAAATCATAAGCTTCCCTTAAAGATTTAGCTAATTCAGATTTGCACAGAATAGCAACACGTGAGAAAATTCTTCCATACACTGATGTAGTACGATGGGCAATAGAGGAGATCCCAGTTTTAAACATAACATTTTTCACAATTGACGGAAGGATTTTTGGCTCATTTCAGCCAGATGACTTAAGGAAAATGTATCACTTGCCTAAACCTCAAAAGAAATACAATAAATCCTTTCTTGAAAAGTTCGCAAATGAGAATGATACTGAATTGACCCCAATTCGGGAGTGGAGACAGAACCCCGCAAGGCACAAACATGAATCCTCAGGTAAGTACTATGTAGATTCATTATGTTCTCCTTACTGTTATGCCGAAGCAATGATGTGTAGAATTTGGGGATTGCATGATTCTGGAAAGTTTACTATTGAAATGGTTCCTTTAATGGAAGTGGCGGTTAACAGTGAAGTAATAGATTGGGCAAACATATTTTCAGATAAATTAGCCACTACAATTCTTGAATTTAGAGCAAAAACTCGCTTAACCGACAGGACTATTCCTCTATTTTATTACAGTTCTTATATTTTAGATACTCTTTGTTTCAATTTTGAATTTCTTGTACTTGGGTGGAGATGGACTTCACAAGACCCCATGCCAATCCACATTTATCATCAAAAGTTATGGAAGGCACACTATAAGGACCACTTGTACCAAATCTGTAATGGTTTCATGTTACCTATCTACTATGCCATTTTTAATAAGCCTGCCACAAAGATTTCCATGGAAGCAGAGGTTGACCTAACCACTGTAGGAAATTTGTTCGAGGAAGACAAGTTTACATACATAAGGGTTTTTGGTAGCCTTGCAAGACCTCATGTCCTTCCTCTGTATGTACCTGAAAAGCTATTAGCCCGAGAATTGGCCTACCAAATAACAACATCAGGAACATCCAAGACTCATAGGAATTCTAAAAAATAGGCTTGGCCTACTTTTCCTTTGAATGCGGTGTTTATACTCTACACGACTACAAGCATGCGAAGAAGGAGGCAGAAAAAATAAACATGCTCAATCTTGCAACCATTCCTAATAGGCAATTCAATCCAAGGAAAGTTGCCTATGCTGTGCTTGGACAAGCCAAACTTACAAGGTTTGATCATGAAAAGATGAATTTGATGACCTATTTTCTTCTGCAGAATCATTATTGCAGGTACAAACGTTGGCCAAAATGAGATATAATGATGAAAGGCTAGTAGAATTTAATTGGCTTAGAGAACAGAGGTTGCAAACTCTACCTCTAGATTTATTAGCTACTACCCCGACAACCCAGTCAAGGGAGCCTGAACAATGAATTATTGATAAACCTCCTACTGTAGAGAAGATTCTTGAAAGAGGAAAAGAACCAGAGCAGGAGAAAGACCAGGAAAAAGAACAGGACAAGGGCAGCGAAAATATCAATATGTATACTCAGATTGATCCCAAGCTCCTCCAAGAATAGCAACAATTTGACTCTATTATAAGCAATCTGGAAGGTCCACAAGGTGCCAGCACACCCAAAGTAACAGTTGGGCAAGATACAACGTCAACAATGGTTCCAATTGAAGGAACCAACGGCCTAACCACCAGCACAGATGTAGAAATAATTCCAAAAGATCCATCCAATCAAATTATTTTGCAGAAAGAAGGCATACCTCCATTAGATGTCTTTTACAGTCCCAAACACGGGGTTGTAGTGAAAAGACAGAGGAAAAGGAGGAGACTTGATCAATCTTTCCTGTTTCGAGCATAAACAAAGATAGCTAATGTAGTGTGGAAAGAAGAGTTTAATCCTTCCGATGACCTTACAAAACTTTCTTAGTATGTCGGAGCTTATTTGGCAACCACTATGGATAAAGCCTCGGAAGTAAGCAATCCACTTAAGGAAAGATACCAAACAATTGTTTCATTGCAGTTACAGGTGTCCGAAAGACAGCAGAAAATTGAAAAATCAGAACAACAACTATCAACACAACAGCAGATAAACAATCAATTAAATAAGCAATTGCTTGAGAAGAAACAGAGGATAGACTTAAGCACAATACAAAAACAAAAGGAATTATCTGAATCATTGGCCACGATAAAGACAATGATTGAACAAATGATGAAAACGAAAGACGAGAAAATCGCTCAGCTGTCAGATCAAGTAGAAAAGTTCAAGAGTCTTCTGCAACCCACAAATTTCAGGTTTGAAGCTCTACAGATCAACAAAGCATTGGTTACACAGTTAAGACTGCTATGTCATAACATTTCTCTAGTTGAGCCCCTTTGTGATATAACTGCATCAATAGTTGACAAATCAGTCGATGCTAGGAAGGATTTGGAACAGGCCGATGAGACTCTAACTAACTTTCTTGCTTGGCAAGACACCGATGAAGGGCAGGCCGCAAATCTACCTAAAATTCTAGAGTCACACAAAGAGATCCTTTTCTTAGAATGATAGTCACAGCTAATGAAAGCAGAGAGAGAAATATCAAGATGCAGATTATCTACAAGTAATTTAATTGAGTTAATCAATAACACTCTTTATCTGTCTAACATGATTTCGCAGTGCACTCCAGGTAAATTGTCGTCAGCCAAAACATTGGAACAAGCATGCAATCAAGAATTGGAGAAGAATGGAAGATTAATTGCCGGCATCCAAATTTTAACTTGGGATACCTATTGGTTTTTCTTAGTAAAACCATACAGTCAAAGGGCCGCCCTCAAATGTTTAACCGATGTGATCGGTTGTATCATTCCCAAAATCCATGATGCCACATACTCAGCTCAACTACATTCTCGTCTCACTCGTCCTCCAGAATTAGAACCGATGCTTACAATCTGCCAGCTCAAATCAAAAGGAGATCATCCAAAACAATGAATCATGCTGTCGACTGCAAACAAGCCTATGTTGAGAAGACACTCATGATTTAGATGTAGCAATTAATAAAATTTTATTTTTGTAATTAGTTAGACGGATTAGTATTTATATGCCCTTTCATGCATTTAGAAAGGGTCCGCAGTTTTTGTATAAATTCAAATATGGAAGTCACACTATTGTGCTTCTGGTATGTTTTTTATAAAGACTGGGCCAGTATTCCGAATTTTAACGAAGAAAGCTTTGATGGGATGTGCACTATTGCCTTGATGTGAAAGTGTTCTAAGTTGGAAGAAGGAATTTGAATGTGATTGATATCAGGAGTCATCCAAATAACATATGGTACTATTATCTTTGCTCTTGTTTCATTATTTCATGTGAATCGTCATTTGTTTAATCTTGCTATCATTGGATATATGTATGTGTTTTTAACAGTAATCCTTATATTTTTCACTATTGAATGTTTAAGGAGTGTTATTCTTTCAATCATATCTGTGTCAGTGATATATAAAGAATAGTGTAATAATGTTTTAATGATTACTTTGTTCAACTACTTGAACAAAGTAATAACCATATGAATAAATGTCTTTGTTTATCAGTAGAGTCATCTATATGCCTGTTTTTGGATAAAGATAATCAAACATTACACTAATACAGAAATTTCCCGGGATAGGATAGTTATTCATATGTTTACTTTTTAGATTAAATCATTCATCCATTATCATTATATTAGAGAACCACCCATTTATCCATCCCCTTTTATTCATCATTGGAAAACTGGTCCCATTATTTCTAGTCGGAGCCACCACACCAAACGGAAAAGGAGCTGCCTTTAAGGTCCGGACCGGGTGGTTTTCCCCGATGTTGTTGCAGTGATTTTCAAGGCATCAACAGAAGGATAATAAATTATCGTCAAAGTATTATGGTCTGTACAAGGTGTTGCAAAAGATTGGTACTATGGCATACAAATTGGAGCGTCCTGCAGCGTCTCGAGTACACTCAGTTTTCCATGTTTCATGTTTAAAGAAGGATATAGGCGACAAGCTCCCAGTTCAAACAATATTACCAGAACTTGACGAGGAAGGAAAAATTAAATTAGAACCGGAAGAAGTCACAGAAACAAGAACTCGAAAGCTATGAAATCGATCAATTTCGGAGTATCTCATCAAGTGGAAGAACTTATCCACTGAAGATTCCACATGGGAGGATGAGAATTTTATACAAAAGCATCCAGAACTACTCAAGCGTTGAGGACAACACTTTTATTGAAGGAGAGGGGCATGGAAGGTCCCTACAATACTAGTGATTACCCCATTACTATTGTAGTCGTATCCCTTATTATTTTGTTGTGCCCCTATTGTCCCCATATTTTTATTACTATGCCCCATAGAATCCCTCTATTGTTATTTTTGTGGCTTTATATTATTATTGTTAGGTCAGCTGGGTTATATTGTGACTCCTTAGACTCCTATATATAGAAAGGAGGTTTTGTCATTTGAATCATCAAAGAATTGTTCATTTATGTAATGTAAAGGAGGTTTCCCCCTCGAAGAGGCTGAATTCTAAGGCGTTGATCTATATTTTTTATCTTTTTCTTGGGCTGGTTTCAAAAAATTAACCTGATGCATATGCACCAAGTATTTCTTCTTCCTATCCATCTTCATTCTTCCTTCTCTCAAAAAGAACAGCTACCCAAAAATTATCAGAAGCATCCGTTTGTAAAATCAGAAGGCCATCACTTGGTGGTTGAAGCTTTGGAAGCTGCTGACATTCTGATTTGAATTCTTTAACTGCTACAGTGTCTTCTGCTGACCATACTTCTCGGAGATGTTTTCAAATTAGAGTTGTCTTTCCTGACAATCTGGGAATATATTTGTGCACATAATTCAAGACACCTAAAAATCTCTAAATAGTTTTAGTGTCTTTTAATTCATCTGGAAATTGAGACAATTTTCTAAGAATATGGGGCTGCATTTGAATTTGCCCATTAACGACATTAATCCCGAAGAAATCTATACTGTCTTGAAATAAAACCATTTTCTTCTCAGAAAGGACTATCCCATGCTTTTGAACTTCAGTCAAAAAAATTTCTAAATGCTTGAAATGTGTTTCAAGATCTAGACTATGTACAAGAATATCATCAATATATCTTACAATAAAATCATACTTCCCAAAAATAAAATCCATTCGTCTCTGAAAGAATGCAGGGGAATGTTTTAGGCCAAATGGAACCACCTTCCACTGATAAAAACCTGCAGAGCATTTGAAGATAGTTTTGTGTCTATCTGCTTCTTGGATTTGTATTTGGTAGTATCCAGATTTCATATCAAACTTATTGAATAATTTGATGTTTTATATTTTCTACATGATAGTTTCTGGTCTTGGTAAAGGGTAATGAAAACCCTGAGTTATGGCATTCAGAGGATTATAATTGATTACCATTATGGGCTTACCTCTAACTATTTATGAATGATTTCGATCCAAAAACGATGAACAAGAGTAATGAGACATGCTTGGTTCAATAAGATTCATACTGAGAAGCTCACTTATTCGTCTCTTGATTTCTTGTTCATCTGCGGGGGTGCATGGGATTAATTTTCCTTTTACTCCATTGTTGTGTAGAGTCACTATCTCTTGTTTTGGACTCTTAACTATCCAAAATTGTTGAGGATTATTTGAATAGCTTTCCAGAAATCTTTTATGCATATCAATCTGCTCTAGTGACCATTTTGGGTCAATACAGGCCTTTTGTTTTGACTCCACTTATTTCTCATATAATTGCAAAACTTCTTGCCAATTGTTGGAGTCTTTAAGGGGCTTGCGTGTGACAACTTTTTTTTGGCTATTCTCATTTCTTGCCTCAGAATTTGTTATAGATAGTCTAGGCATAGCAATAGCTTTCTTTTTTAAATTGATTATCAGCTTATCTTCGCTAATAGTAACTGGGAGCATAGAGTTGATAAAAGGCATACCAAGCATTAAACTAGCAAATGGATCAAAATGCTGAATAGCATAAATTTTTACAATACTCCTCCCAACTTTTAAAGGAATATTATCCACATAATGTGTTAACTGAATAGATCCACCAATGGTTTCAGACACTAGAATGTTTTGGAGTGGCTTCCAAAGAGATTTAAATAAAGAGGGTCGAGACAAATTATTAGATCCTCCGGTGTCAGTGAATGCATCCACATTTATCCATTCATTGCGGACTTGTACTTGGACTGGAATATAGATCAAACTATTGGTTTTGATTATCTTTTCTAAGAGAGCATTCTCTTCTACTCTATTAAGTGTTGGGACTGTGAAATTGGTAGAGGCAACAATGTTTTTATAAGGACAAAAATAATTGAGTTCAGACAGTTGTGGGATTGGTTGCTTACCTTTTTGCAGTCCTTTAGAAACTAATGGAGCTTCAAACTCATCTTCAGAAACATCTGTAGTTTCCTCTGTTTCTTTTGTTTCAATTACATTTGTCTGATCACTATAGTGCAATTATTTAGAAATATCACTATCTGAACAATAATTACAAATATTCATTTTTTTCACAATGGGATGAGTCATATATTCTTCATTTGAAGCTTCTGTTAAAATATATACATTAGAAACTTCATCTTCTGAAGCAACTAGAGACCAATCATCTTGAAATTCCTCAATTTCAACACAAGCTTTTAATTTCGAAGAAGAATTATCACGACATTTGCATGCAAAGTGGCCTTCTTGCTTACAAATAAAACAACAGTTGTTGTTTCTTGGATTCTTTATCTTCTTCAAAAATTTAAATTTTTTTAAAGGCTTCTGGGGGTTGGAGACTCTTTTGGGTCTTAATTTTCCATATCTCTTTGATTTCTTCTTCTTTTTAAGGGTGTCCAGGGCAACATTGTTTTGCAAACCACTGAACTAGGTGTAATATCATGTGCTTTCTTCTGCTAGCACAGATATTTAACCTTTTCTGTACATCTAAAGAGAAGATCAACCCAATAGATTTGATCTACTCTTTTGTTCTGGATGTTGAGATCTTTCATGATTACATCTCCCAAATTTCCGGGAAGCTTGGACAAAAAAGTAATTTTTTGAGCAACGTCATTGGAAAGATTTTCCTTAAATAACTTTGCCATGAAATATTTATCAAAGTGATCAAGATATTTTATATCCTTTAATTGCATACAACTTAGATCTGTAAGGAGCTATTTTTTCTCATCTACTGGCTTGGGGACAAATTGAGTTTTCAGTAATAGTTCTAGAGTGGCCCGTCCTGCTTCCATGACTGCTCTTCTTTCTTCATCTGAAGATCCTATCCACCAATCATATACAATTCCGGCCATTCTTTTTTCAGCGAGGGCCATGTTAGAAAGATTATCTAATTTGGTGGTGACCTGCATTTGATACAAAGCAGCAATCCATATCCTGATTGATTCTTTGGGATTGGATGAATTATATAAATCAACAATATACCCACTGGTATTTGCAACATATAAGTCTTCTTCAATGCACGAGTATTTTGGGACTTCTTTCAAGACATGAGATTTATTTTGGTTGTTTATAGAGGGTAAGATAAAAGAAGGAAAATTAGAGGTCGCCTGGTCTAGAGTCATAATTTCTTTCTTTGAAGAAAATTGTTTATCAGCCTTATATGCCTCCTTTTTTACACTAGTCAACTTACCAGAAAGTTTTGAAGTTGACTCTTGAAGGCACCGTACAGGATGAGCACTCCTAAGTTGGTGGAATTGAAGTTGCAGCTTAAATATATGATTGATAAGGGATACATAAGGCCAAGTGTGTCTCCTTAGGGTGCACCAGTGTTGTTTGTAAAGAAAAAGGACGGTAATCTCATATTGTGCATTGATTATAGGTAGATGAACAAGGTGACTATCAAGAACAATTATCCATTGTTGTTGATTGATGATTTTTTTGATTAGTTGAAGGTAGAAGCAGTGTTTTCTAAGATTGATTTGAGATCAGGATATTATCAAGTGTGCATCAAAGAAGAAGACTTATACAAGATCACGTTTTGTACAAGATATAGGCAATATGAGTTTGTAGTGATTCCTTTTGGTATTGCCAATGCTCCAACCACCTTCATGTGTTTGATTAACAGTGTGTTGTGCCCTTATCTAGATAAGTTTGTGATAATCTGTGTTGATGATATATTGATATATTCGAAGAATAAGGATGAGCATGTAGAGCACCTAGAAATGGTGTTGAGATTGTCGAGAGAGAATAAGTTATATGCCAAGCTCAACAAGTGTAGTTTATTTCAGACTTAGACTCATTATTTGGGACATGTTTCCAAAGAAGGGATAGCGGTAGATCCAAAAGGTGAATTTTGGAATTTCTTTAGCCCTTTCCTTCTGTTTTCTTCTTTCTATTTTTTCCTTGGCAGCTTTCTCAGATTGTTTTTCTTCATAGAGTAGCCTAAGATTAGCATTTATCAAATTTGATTGCCTACCTAAATCATCAAGGACATCCTCGGCATGTGCACACCAGGTAGTTAGATAGTTTCCGATTTGATAGATCTAGTCAAGATCATTAGGATTTTGGGAATTGTGTTCAAGTAATGGTGCACAATCAGCTCTAGTGGGTGGCTGTTTGGATTGAGAAGAAGAAGTGAAAAACTTGGTTTTTGGTGGCCATTTTCCACCTTTGACATATCTATGGTTTGCATATTGAAATTATTCTACAGGGGAGAAATTAGATACATATGTTTTGAACATCTTATTAATAGCAAGGAATGGCTTTTCTTCAGGAATATACAACTGGTCTGATGGAATAGATACAGTGGTTTCTGTGGACGGATGGCTATATACATTTCATGAAAAAGATTTGCAACCGCTAGTCGATGGTTGCTCAGATTCTTGAATGGCTAGTGAAACATGCTTTTGTGGCATAAATATTGGCTTAGGTATTGATGATCTATCAGGAAATATTCGGACACAACCATCACTTACAGACATTATTCTTGTTTTGTTTCGTGGACTGTTTGTTGATGCCAAAGATTTGTACTGAATATACCAGTCACTGGGAAGGGCTTCTTTGTCATAGGGAACACCTTCAACTTGAGCATTACTGACTCCTACGGCTACACAATATTTTAACACTGGTTCCTTTAACTTCGGATGTACAGTGTTCATGAGTTGGCAAGAGGTTTGGACTAACACAGAAAGATATTCACTATCTTCAACCATTTCTAAACCTTGGACACCTACTAATAGTTTCCACCAATCTTTTAAGTGGACATTTGGTAGACTGATAGAATAGTCTGGATAAATGGTACCATACTGACAACCTAAAGACAGATTTCCTAATATGGTTTCGATACAAGCATGGTCATAGTTCTAGTGTCGGGTATCAAAAACTTTATATATACAAGGAGTATTAATTCCATGGCGAAATAATGGGGCTAGTCCTATCTTTATTCCTCCAAAATGCAAATAAGAAAATTTTTTCTCTTGGAAATATTTTTTGAATTTTTTGATTTCATCATCAGAAAATAAACTCAAACCAACTATCTGTACAAACGGACTAGAAATATTAATATTTAATTCAACTTCCTTAAGCCAATTGTTTCTGGATAGACTAAACAAAGATGGAACAGGATAAATTTCTTTTGAACTTAAAACAGGTGGGTTCCAATTTTCAGAATCCTCTACTTTCTCGTGTTCAATAATATCACTTTCAATGGACCGAGAATCTACTTCAGAAATAGTTCGTCTATCTATATTAGAGAATGATCTTAAGAAATTGGCTATGACTTAAATATAAACTAGACCAGAGATTGACTAAAGCAGCTTTTATCTAATCATCAATTGTATAACAAATTCTTTTGAAAGGCTTCCTGGCTAGGTTTAGACTCTGTCTGTAGTTTATATACTTCAGATCTGAATGGGAACTCAAGCAGAGTAAGACTTACTTCAAAATTGATTCAAAGATTATTGAACAACAGATCTAAAACATGAGTTTCTTCTCCTCAACCGAACATGCACGCGCACTATGACCTCTCCACAGGTCTTCAAACACCTTCGCCTTAAAGGTTGCATGCACCGTGGACCACTGGCTCGATCAAATTATAAGAGGGTTTATCACCGAGTTCATGGTAGATATGACCGTCAGATATAGCGAGGCGGAACGACGCTTCCTCAAAGGACCATGAGGTAAGTATATTAAATCATTGAACACTTGGATTAAAATGCTATTGTGTGAAAAGTGGGTTATGCGAATAAATTGTTGTTTGGGACTACGTGAAGTGGGAGGATCTATAGAAACGAAGGTAGCGCAAAGATAAAAAATAAACCCTTGATTTCGCCGCAGCAGGAAAATGAGGAAGAGCTCGTGAAAGTTTCTCCAAGAAGTGCAATCAGTTTGATAAGGTAGCAGTTCTGTGCATACCACCTCCACTTACACCACCACCAATTTCACCATCGTCACCTCCATCTCTGCCCACACCACCTCTGCCACCACCACAGTTCAATATGGTGAGCGTGATAAAATTGTCGATATTTAGAGGAGTAGGGAACAAATATCTAGACCAATTTTGGTTTGTAGTAAAATCTCTATGGGAAGCACAAGGAATCGTGGATAAAAATATAAAAAAGGCAACGCTAGTAAGAATACAGGATCGCGCACTAACATGTTACATTAAGAATTCTAATGACCATCCAAACATTGGGATCACAGATATCCAGGCTGCACTAAACAGAGAATTTAGCAAGCCAAAGTCAGAGACACGATCGATTATCGGGGTTTAAGGAAATCAAGATGCTTCCAGGTGAGACCACATGGGATCTGGATCAGAGACTGAAGAGTATTATTCGTGAAGCCAACATGACATTGATTGACAAACAACATCGCACATGTTTTGTAGCATCACTAACGCCGCATTTAAGGACAACGTTGTCACAGCAAAAGTTATCCACCCAAGCAGAAGCTTTGGAGATTGAAATGAGACTACATGAGACCCCAATACAAGATTCAGGCCTAGGAGTCCAACAAATCCACACGTAGCTGCAAAATTTGTGTCTGGAAATGTAGAGCTTGAAATAGGATAGGACAAATTGACCAAAAGCATGCGAGGATGTATGGTGCATAAAATGCAAAGGCCAAGGGCATGACAAGGACCATTTTCTAGTCTTTGCAAACTACGTGGTGGGAGGAGGGCTGATGCCATTAATAATAGAGGCACAAGTAGGACCGAGCATGGCACCTACATTATGGTGCTTGATTTGTCAGATAGGAGGAAAACATGCTACGATAAATGTCACCTATTACAGAAGTATATGCAGACATCCCAACAAGTGTTTTGTAATTTTTGCAAGTTGGTAGGCCATGATGAGCGCACTTGCAGAAGTTACAAGGTAATGATGGATCAGACTCCTACCTACAAAGTGCAGACTGAAATGTGAGCCCTCGATCCAAATGTAGGAATGGAGCATGGTGGATTTCAGGGGTGCGGACGAGGTCGAGGTGGAATGGGACCAGGAAGAGGTCAAAAACAACTGATTTGTTACAATTTCAGAGGGTCAGGGCATTATACCCGTGATTGTACAAATCCAATGTGAGCATCATGTTTATATTGTACCCAATTTGATCATGGGATAAAGAACTACCCTACACTAATAGCGAGGTTACGCGATAAAGGAGTACTCCAACCTCGCATGGCTTAGAACCTATAGATGATGAGGTATGAACCGCGCAAAGAGGACCCAAATGTAAACATCGTGCTTCGAAGTGGTATCATAATAGGAGATGACAAAGGTAAGAAGCCAAAAGAAAGTGCGTGGCCTCGCAAGGCTCTTACAAAGGAACCTAAATTTGATTTGGAGCACGTGAAGGAGACATTCATAGAATCTAAGAAGAGCTTCATAGAGGCCTCCACTTTAGGTAGTAAGGATCAACTAGAACTAGGGATGGATCCTTTAATGCTCACTACCTTTCTGGAGACATGCATGAAACTGTTGCGCGATAGTAAGGCTATAAAAGGACTGTAGGAACTTATCACTAGGTGTGCTGGGTCAGGAGAACCACACATAGACCGGAAACTTGGAAAGCATGCATTGTGAACAAGAAGGGAAATGAGATTGACTGCGCAAATTGGAGAGTATGAAATGGATCAAGTAATTCTAGATCTTAAATCAAACACAAATGTACTACCAAAGGAAACATGGGAACGTATGGGCAGACCCGCATTACAATGGTCTCCTATTCAATTTCGAATGGTGAACCAGTAGAAGATCTTACTAATGGGAAGATTGCAGGGGATAACAGTAGACATCGAAGGTGCAAGCGCACTTGTAGATTTCGAGGTGATAGAGATTGTCGATGATAGAAATCCCTATCTCGCACTACTAGGAATAGATTGGGCCACTGATATGAACAGGGTCATAAATCTGAAGAAGTGCAAAATGATTTTTGAGAAAAAACCACTACGCGTAGTGTTACCTTTAGACCCTACAGAAGGATCACTCTACACCGAACCAATGTGCAACAATGATAGTGATGACAATCTTGTCTGTATCTACAAGATAACTTCTTGAGAGCAGGATTGGGTGAATCCAAGAATAGATGACAGAATTTTGTGGGTGTGAAAGCTCCTGCACTTCAGATTCAGACAAAGAAATAGAATGATGGCAGAACCATTTACACGAGGTAACCACGCTCAATTGCAACATGATGGTAAGATCACTACGCTACATGAAAAACGAGGTAATAAATCTACCTATGTATGATGGGTTAACAGTGGTGGACGAATTCCTAAACAAATTTGAAAGAGAAGTTCCAAAACAGTAGCATTTTGATGCTCTGAAATAGGAATTGTGCACTATGCCCACAAGGTGGTGGAGTATGCATCAGAAAAGCTTTGAATATTGGTGCGGATGTAGACTAATGATGCGCCTACGATTTGGGAAACCACAGATACAGCTGGCAGACAAGTATGACGGACGAGATGAGCCATGTACACACCTCGCGAAATGGACCAAGGTCTACAAGGAATAGCCACAACCAGAATTGGTGCATTTGATTTGTCATACTCTGGATGGCATACCCATGAATTGGTATACTGAGACAGCTTTGCCATGGCACGAGCAAATGGGATATCTTACATGAAGGATTCCTGCTAACATTCACGTTTGAAGATCGTTGGTCAAATACTATTGACGATGTACTACAAGCAGTAAAAGAAATTATCTTCAAAATACCACAGGAGCCAATGGAAGTGCTTCAGCGAGAATGGGCGACACAGTTGAACTATGCATTAGAGTGTTACAATGTAAATATTGAGGAGGATGATGAGGACACATGAAATATTAACATTCTAGAAACGGAAGGCTATCACAACGTTCGTGGACCATTGATTGAGGATCCTGACATCACTGCTATGCTAAAAACGAAGTAGGTAAACATTGGAACGGAGGCGGAACCAAAATATGCAATGCTTGGAGACTATTGGGATGATGCCACAGTGGATAAGGTCACTGAGTTACTTCGCAAATACCAAGACTTATTCCCAACCAAAATTATGGATTTAAAAGGGATCATTGGCAACTTAGGGATGATGAAGATCACCTTGAAACTTGACACAAAGCCGTTTAAGCAGAGGCCTTACTGCTTGAATCCAAAATATAAGGAAAATGTCTGCAAAGAATTAGACAAAATGCTCGTCGTTGGAATTATTGAGCTAGTGGAAGAATCTGACTGGGTGAGTCTTATGGTAGTGCAGGAGAAGAAGCAGAAGGGAAAAATAAGAATATGTGTGGACCTCAGGAAGCTGAACAACGCTTGTCTACATGACCCATTCTCAACACTGTTCACAGATGAAGTATTGGAAAATGTTGGTGGCCATGAAGCATACTCATTTACGGATGGGTTCTCAGGGTACCATCAGATCAAGATCGTGCTGAAAGATAGGAGCAAAATGACCTTCACAATGAAATGGGGTTGCTTTCGGCACACTATAATGCCATTTGGATTGAAAAATGCGTCAGCCATCTTTTCGCGCGTTGTTGTTGCTGCGTTCAAAGAATACATCCACAAGTTCTTGGAGGTCTATCTGGATGATTAGACTATCTTTGAATTAGTTAAGAACCATGTAGCAAGCTTACGCTTGATGATGGATACTTAAAGATGATAGCAGATTGTGCTTAACCTTAAGAAGTGCACATTCCTCATTCCCTTCGAGAACCTGTTCGCACATGTGGTCTGCAAACAGGGACTGATGGTGGACCTTGTGAATATTGTCATTATTCTAAATTTGAAAGCACCATGAAGTGTTACACAGCTACACGCTACCTTGGGACACACCGAATACTACATAAATTTTATCAAGAGCTATGCCCAAATTACCTCACCGATGAAAAAATTATTGAAAAAAGAAGTTACAGTTTGCTAGAATGACGATTGCATGAAAATTTTGGATGTCCTAAAGGGGAAATTGGCCTCCACTCCAATCCTGGTCTTCCCAAAATGGGATGTGGAGTTTCATGTCCATCTTAACGTGTCATGTATCACGTTGGGAGTAGTGCTCACACAAGAGGGTGGGGAAGGCTTGGATCACACTATCGTGTTTGAAAGCTAGAGGTTGTCCAAATTAGAGAAGAACTATTCCACCACTAAGCGCTAGGGGTTGGCAATGGTGTACGCGCTCCAAAAATACCGACACTATTTGCTCGGAGGACGTTTCAAGATGTATGCCGACCATTGTGCGTTGAAATACCTGGTCAATATGCCTGTGTTGGGGGGGTGCATATCCAGGTGGCTCTTATTATTCCAGGAATATGAGTTTGAGGTTATAGTAAAGCTGGGATGACTCAACACAGGACCAGATCACTTGTCACACATTGAGATGAGCGGGGAACCCACTAATTTGGAGGAGGGACTACTGACGCTCATCTTTTTGATGTGCACGTCATGGACATACACTTCGAAGATATAATCCACTTTTTGAACACAGGGACCGCACCGAAGGAATACTTTGTCCAACAAAATAAGGAATTGGTGGTGCGAGCGGCAGATTTTTCTATCATCGTGGGGCACCTATACAAAATGGGAAATGATAAGATATTGCGAAGATACGTATCTAAATTTGAATAAAATAAAATCCTTGTGGAAGCACATGGGGGCGTTGTAGGAGGAAACTATGTCAGACGAGCAACTGCACAAAAGATTCTTCATGCAGGCTTGTGGTGGCCAACCTTGCACTAGGATTCAAAAGTGCACTATAAGGCCTGCGATATATGTCAAAGGACTGGAAAACCATCGCAGATAGATGAGATGCCATTAAATCCACAAATGACACTGTAGTCGTTCGAAAAATGGGCAATCGACTTTGTGCAACCGATCAAACCTTAGGGAAAGAAGGGTGCGTGCTACATCATCACTGCGACAGAGTATCTAACGCGGTGGACGAAAGCGTAACCTATCAAAAACTGCATGGCTGCTACAACTACAAATTTTTTGTTTGAAAATGTGTTGACCTGATTTGGCTGTCTGAAAATATTAATGAGTG
Source organism: Pinus taeda (assembly GCA_000404065.3). NCBI lineage: Eukaryota > Viridiplantae > Streptophyta > Pinopsida > Pinales > Pinaceae > Pinus > Pinus taeda. The sequence continues at coordinate 173,750 of APFE031613781.1, forward strand.
ATCACGGAACACACTTCCTGAGTGAAAAAATCAAGGGGCTCACTGAAGAGTTCTAGGTGTATCATCATAAAAGTACATTGTACCATCCATAAGCCAATGGGACTATAGAAGCTTTCAACAAAATACTGGACACTGTGCTGACCAAAGTGTGCAATGCGCAGCGGAATAATTGGGACCTGCGCATACCTGCCATGTTATGAGCTTATAGGACAACATGCAAGAAACTGATGGGACAAACACCTTTCCAGTTAGTTTATGGAATAGAAGTTGTCATGCTGATGGAATATATCATACCTAGTCTGTGAATACCAGCTCTCACTGGGATGACAAACCATGAAGCTCTAGACGAAAGGCTCACACAATTAGAAGAACTTGAGGAAGAATAGTTTTTTGTTGAATTTCATCAATAGGTACAAAAGCAGCATGAAAAAGCCTGGCATGACCACCATATCAAGTTGCACACCTTCAAGGTAAATGACTTAGTGCTACTGTATGACAGTAAGTTTGAAAAATTTCTGGGAAAATTCAAAATACACTGGCTGGGACCATACGTGGTTAAGGAGGTCACAGATAGAGGTGTGGTCCAGCTAGTCAAACTAAATGGAGAACCCTTCCCAATAAAAGTAAATGACAATTTTTTGAAGCCCTACACGGGTGGGCCAACTATCTAACTAGTCGACCGAAGCATAGTCTCCATGCTCTAAGGAGCCGGATAAAGGCACGGGACTATAAACATACGTAGCAAAAGATGGTACAGATGTAAGGGAACAATTCAAACACGGAGGGCTCAGAAGAATGGATGTAGAAATTTTAGCAAGCATCAGCTCAGTGCGCTGGGATATCAAGACCGTTCAAGACCAGTTGGAGGGACTCTGTGCCAAGATCACCGCATTGACAGAGTGACTTGAGGGCAAGTCACAATGTTTGTGTTGGGGCCCTGTTGGGCATGGAATCCCCCCACAGCATGTTTTGGGGCTCAAATCCCAAGTTGAGTGATATTATTGTAAAGCTCCACAAATTGCAAGCGTGAAGTGTATGTTACAGTCATAGGTTTGTTCTCCCTATGTGTTGAATGTAATGTCAGCCTACCCATTAATATCGCATAGCACTAAGTGTAAAATGAAGTTAGAAAAGAACGAAGGAGGAGATAGGAGTACAAAGAAAGTGTCTAAGTGTGTCTTGGGTTGTAGAGTAGGAAGAGGCTCTGCAATTGAGTGTGTAGAGGCCTAGTTGTCTGCAGCTGAGTGCGCAGTCCCCTACAGCTGAGTGCACAGGGAAAAATAGAGTCTGTAACCAGAGGAAGAGAATAATAATGAGAATTTTTATCTAAATTTTGTGTACATGTTCTAAGTTATTACATGTTTGATCACAATTGTAATATTACTGTTTATTTACTATGCGCACTTGTCTGAATTGTGAATATTGTTAAGTATAACAGAAATCATACAAATAAGCTAAGTTAAACAACTCAGATAGTATTACTAGTAAGGACTTGGGTAATAACATTGTTCAGCCCCTAAGTAACACTGCGTGAAGGCAACATCACAGGCTGTGAGGAATGGGTAAGTGCGGATACCGACGTGCGTGCAGGATTGAACCATAGACCACTTGAAAACATCAGACATCTCCAAGGTGTGTAAACCTAGTTCTAGTACCCTCCCATACTACTTCAGGTGAGACCTCAGTCCCCGCTCCACAGACTGTTGTTGAAAGGGCCAGTAGCACTAGGATTTGTTTGGCTAAATCACCTCTGAACCTAGTTCAGGCCCCAACAAGCCAACATAGAGCAATGGTTCAAATATTTTTTTTTGTGGCACACAATTTATTTGCAATAGATCAAATCAATGTGTCTTTCATTAGTTTTCCTATACATCACATCCCTCTCAGTGGCATTGCATCTCTCATGAGCATCAAATTATCGTGGTATTTGTTTGAGGGTTGACATAATAAAAATGGCATTACATTGCATTACATGGGTATTCATTGACATCACATCACAATATCTCATTGCAATTACACTACATTGTTGTGGCATACATTCATATAATTGTAGCTTACTCTAACTCTCACTTTGAGGGTCACCCTAAGGCACACATTACAGAGGCTTATCGCTTGTATATTTAATATATCATAGTAATATTTGGCTCATAGACTCTACTACATTATAGTGGCATCATATACTGTGTGGCATCATCACTATGATTTATGATTCATCTCTCATTGTGGCATCACACGTTTATACTTAGTGGATTGCTCTACGGTATGGTTTGCAATAGGGGCTCACATTTGGTATTGCCATCTCTTGCACTTAAATTCCTAAGCTCTCTCTTTGTGGGTCACATCTCTTTATCTCTATGTCATGCATATGATATTTTTACAATGATACCTATATCGCTTGAATAGTAATCTTGACTATAAGATTGTGATTTATATAATTGTAAGATAGTGATCTATTTGATATAGAGAGGGACAATGATTTATATAGTGGTGACCATGATGTTTGACCGTAACCCTATATGATAATTTTCTTGGTATAGTGACTTATATCCCATTGGAAATAATAGTTACCTAATGATAAGTGTGAATGACAACACAATGAACTTATTGATAGTGATATAGTGACATTGTCATGAGTTTGATCTATATGTGACCTAATTACATATAAAAATGAGACAATGATCTATGTGATAGTAAGACAGTGACCTTGATGGATGATAGTGACAAATATTTTTGATATGAAAATGACCTTGACATGATATTTACCTTGATTTGACAGTGAAAATTGTAATCTAAATGACAGTGATAACAATATGTCTACATACTCTTATGGAAATATAATATGGATTGTTGCCGGATTGGCCCTAGGTGGCCTAGTATGATCGATGATGAAAAATTTAAGTCTCATGATATTGTACCTTGCATCTCAACTAAACATTTGATGAATATGTAATAGAAGAAAAATATGGTTTGGATTTCCCCCTTGTTGGGTTTTGCCTTGGTCTCTGATCTAAATCCTAGTGTCTCTATCATGTATGCATTTCTTCTTTTGATCCTTATTGTTTCATTGCATTGTTGATGTTATTGTTCTATCTACATAATTGATAATGATGTTATGATGTTATGGGCCGAATGTAATTTTTAAATGATGAAAAAATTTGAAAATGAAATTATTTACAACATAGAACAATATAACCCTAAAAATTTACATGGGATCACAGTTGGGTTGAAGAAAAGTTATTGAGATCACCCCCATCAAGACACCTATAATGAAGTTGATGATCAAAAGTGTGAAAGGGATGAAGATGGAAGAGACCTAAAATAATGTTAGGGTTTGAAGGAAACCCTAGGGAGACCCTTTATTTTTTAAAATACGAGTTAGGGTTTGAGAGTAACCCTAGGAGTGGACTTGATATGGAAAAAGCGTAATATGATTTAGAATTTTTTCATGATATGATGTGATCAAGTAATAAGCCATTCAGTTATTCAAGTACCTATGAAAAAATTAGAGAAACCCCATATGGACTTGTCTCCTACGTAATAGGAGATGATATGATGGAGATCTAATACATTGATAGCTAATATTGGAAGGATCTGGAATAAGAATATAGGTGGTACTCAAGAGGATGCATTTATTCTGAAGAAAACATTGACATGTAGTTCATGATTTAGGATAAAGAGGGTGTTGATAACTTCCTTCAATCCTCATTAAAGATAAGTAATTTCAACACGTGTTGTTTTCTACTCTTGTTTAGATTTATCATTTTAGGCTACTGTTTATTCTTCCCGCATGAATATTTAAATGCTTCTTTCACTAACTTCTTGGATGAGGATGTGATGAAGGAAAGTAGATCCTAAGATGCATAATAGTGCAAGAAGAGTAAGCTCCAAAAGGATTTGGTGCCAGATAATGAAAAAGCCACTCTCCTATCTAGGGAAAAAAAGGATGATAGTCTTGCCTCATCATCAGGTACAACTTCATTATGTTTATTTACTTTTTTATTATTTATCTTGCTCTTGTTTTGGGCTCTATAGGTACATGATCTATTAAATGTTAGAACCAAGTCTCGATATTGAGGAGAATGTAGAGATACCCCTTGATTAGAGTAGCAATGGACAAGAGCCCAAACCTCGAAGGAAGGATTGCAGTCTCCTTAGTTGATTTATACAATTGAAGAAACTTCCTACTGAGAGGTAGTAGATTGTTAAGTTGGATGTAACTGTCTGATGAGATGATGCAAGTTATATGTCCTTCATGAAAGGAACTTTTTAGATGACAAGATTCAATAATGTTAGATGCATTTGAAATGTTAAACTCATAATCCATAAGGAATATGATTTCATAGGGAGAGGATTGTAGCTTCTACTACTAGATGCACTATTATCATATGTTGTGAACTTGGCTTCCTCCATAATATACTTAAGGAAGAAGTGTAATTGGAGCTACCCTAGCTCTTTAAGGCACATGAGAAAGAAAAAGAGGACTCATGATTGAAGTTTGAAGAAAGTACCATATGGACTCTGGCAAGTCCCCTGGGCTTTTTATGCTAGGACTAAAGGTCATCTGATGAATACCCTGACCTCTCCTCGTAGTTGAAGGTATGTCTTTGATATTTGGTTTTACATGCTAATAATTCATTTTTGGAAAGATCAATGCTATAGGGAGTTGAACTCTAAGCCCAAGGTGATACACTTCTTGAGATTAAAAGCATAACATAGAGAGTAAGTTGTTGAAGACATGGCATAATGAATTATATAGAAGAGAGAGACTCCTCTTCGAATACATATTTGATGGATCCTACGATGAGTAGGAATTCAGATGGATCCTTGCTTTGTAACATGTTCCTTGAGACAAATAAAGCCTAAATACATATATTGGGTTGTTTCCAAACAAGTTCCAAGATAACTATTAATCATGGATTAAGACACACTTCTAGAAACTTGATGGATACATCGAAGTTGAGTGGGACTAAAACGTTGTTGATAGGAAAAGCACATCTGGGTGTTGTTGTAGCTTAGGGTCTACCATAATTTCTTGGATGAGCCAAAAATAGAAGTTTATTGATTTGAGTATGGTTAAGGCAGAACAAATTGTTGCTAGCATGGATAGTTGTGAGACAATGTGATTGAGAAAGCTCTTTGGAGAGATGCTTGAGTACATTTTTCACACTACTATGTTATACTGATATAATATGAGTGGGATCTGAATTTCAGAGAATCTTGTGATAAATAATATTAAGATGAGATATCATTATATTTTTAGGATATGGTGTAGAGGGGGAAATGAGGCTCTAACATTGATTTTTTGTAGAATTGAAGCAGTGAGGCTTCAATAGATAAACGAGTTGCTGACATTCTCACCAAGCCTTTGCCGAAAGGGAAGTTCTTAGTCTTCAGAGAGAATATTTGACTAATGGATGTGACCCTTCCAAGAAGAGATCCATGTTGATTGAGAACAATGAGTTATGCTCGTTCCCCCCATCTGAGCTCCCAGAGTGGAAATGGTGTTGAAGAGCTCCCAGTGTTGAGGGGACTCATGGAAAATAGGTGTGTTTGATCCTTACCTCATGGTAATTGTGTATCTCCCCTATTATCGATGCAGGTTTGTGTATGATCCTTACTAGAAATGATAAGTGTGTGTCTGCCCCAAGTGATGGGATGTAGGTGTTATACCACTTTATTCTTGAGGTCCAGGGTGGGAATATCAACAAATAATAGGATAGTTGTGATCTTCACCTCTTATGGAAAGTAGTATCCTGCCTATTTTTTTATAATAGGATAGTTGTGATCCTTACCTCTTATGGTAAGTAGTATCTTTCCTATTGTCATTCGATATAGGGTGGAAGATTGATCTCCCCTATGATGATTCTTATTCTTTAGATCATGACATCATTGTTCAGTTGATGTGAAGATCATGAAAGGATTGACCTAGAGACCAATGGGGTTTGAAGGATCTTTTCAATCTCCCCTACCATCAGTCATGGATTTTTCTTCTTTTATGAAACAACATAAAATGAGACAAGATGAGATGAGACATGATTTAGTCATGATGAGATTTATGATGCAGATGGAAATTCCTCCCTAACTGAGAGGGAGTGTTGAAAATTGGGGCAACTATGGGACAAATTTCCCCATAGGAACCCAAAAACATAAAAGGAAGCCCAACTTCGCCAAAGAGAATTAAATTGAAATACAAATATATTATTATTTAATATGGCACAAAATTTCTTGGGAAAGCAACCATTAAAGACGTGAAAATTATATTTAATAATATTTTGAGCAAAATCTAAATTGATGATTCCCTCCAAATCTATAATTCAGCTTGTCTCCTTTAAGTCACCCATTCGATCAAGGAAGGCTATAAATATATGATCAATCCATCTCCAAAAAGAAATTTAATTCACACATCTTCTGAAATAGTGTGACGATTTGAGGTTGCATTGATGTGAAGAGACTTTGATGTTTATGATGCTCTGCGGCTCCATTTCTTATGTTCTATGGTTTATATGATTTATGCCCTAACGATCATACTGTAATTGTGGCTATATGGATCAATTTTCATATCTATGGCTCATATTGTGGGTCACGTCTCTAGCACAAATTCTCAGTAGCTAGGATTTTGTATTTTTATATGGCTCTCTTTATCATAGTGGCTCAGATAAATGGTTCATATCTCATTCTATGTGGCACACAATTTCTTTACAACAGCTTGAATCAATGTGGCTTGCATTAATTTTCCTTTACATCACATCCCTCTCAATGGCATTGCATCAACAGTCGCATCAAATTATAGTGGCATTTCTTTGAGGGTCAAAGTCATCACAGTGGAATTATATTGCATGAAAATTACATTACATTAGCATCGCATCACAACATCACATTATAGTGACATTGCATTGTTATGGCGCACATTCATATAATTTTTTCTCACTCTGAGGCTCGCTCTACAACTCGCTCTAAGGCACACATTAAAAAGGACTATGGTTTGTATATTTAATATATCACAATAGTCTATGGATCATAGAATTTACTACACTGCAGTGGCATCGTATGCTATATGGCATCATCCTTGTGCTCTATGATTCATCTCTCACTATGGCATTGCATGTTTATACTCAATGGTTCACTTTGTGGTATGGTTTGCAATAGTGCCTTGCATTTGGTATCACCATCTCTCACACTTAAAATCCTAATCTCTCTCTTTGTGGGTTGCATCTTTTTCTCTCTATGACACACATATTTTATTTCTACATTGATTCCTATATAGTTTGAACAATAACCTTTACTGTAAAAGTGTGATTTATATAACTATAATATAGTGATCTATTTGATGGAGAGAGACAATGATTTATACAGTGGTGAACACAATGTTTGATTTTAATCCTAAATGACAATGCTCTTGGTATAGTGACTTATATGATAGTGGAAATAACAATGACATAATGATGAGTGTGAATGAAAACAAATGACATTATTGATAGTGATACAGTGACATTTTCATGATTGTGATCTATATGTGACCTAATAATATATGACAATGAGACAATGATCTAAGTGACAATAAGACAATGAACTTGATGAATGATAGTGAAAGAGATCTTTGATATAAAAGTGACCTTGATATGACAATGGTATATGTAATCTAGATGACAGTGACAACAATATTTCTGCAGTACTCTTATGACAGTATGATACGGTCTGTTGCTGGATTGGCCCCAAGTGACCTTGTATGATTGATGAAGAAATAATTAAGTCTCATGATATTGTACCTTATATCTCAGCTAAAAATTTGATGAATATCTAATATAAGAATAATCTGGATGGGTTTTCCCCCTTATGAGTTTTTTCCCGATCTCTTACCTAAATCCCAGTGTCTCTATTATGTATGATTTTCTTCTATTGTTCTTTATTGTTCTGCTACATTGTTGATGTTATTGTTCTAGCTACATAATTTCTAATGATGTTATGATGTTATGGGGTTAATTTAATATGTAAATGATGAAAAAGTTTTAAAATGAAATTATCTACAACATAGAACAATCTAGCCCTAAAACTTAACATTACTCACTCAAGTTTCTCTTCCTTTGGAACTTTCAATTAATAACTTACTTGAGCTTGTACCAGTAATGAATACATCATCACTTTTTTGTTTCATCTCTCCCAATTTTTTATCATGTTGAACTAAAATTTCACATAATTGATCAAATGATGTCTTTTCAAACTTTCCAATCAACTGTAAAGTCTCTAAGAAATGTTTATAAGAGGGTGGAAATTAAACTAGTTTCCATCAAATTGTTTTCTATAGGAGTAAATCCTTCCGTACTAATTTATGGTCTTGTGTTTTAATCCTTTGGATGTATTCAACTACATATCCTCCTTCAAAAAAAATCTATTGAAGAAACTTTAATTGAATATCCAACCATTTTGTTTAAGTTTTTGTATCAAAGAGATCTCTAAAAGTATTCCAAGTAGTCCAAGCATCTGATGCATTCTCTATATGAAAATACATTTTTTCATCTATAGAGGGTCTTATTAATGCCAATATTTTTCATCTTTGTGTTCCCACTTAGCTAGAGAATAAACATTGGTGGGTTCATTAGTTTTTATATCACCACTACATATTTCTTTCCATAAATTATTCTAAATTAGAGTTTTTTCCATATGATGTTCCATGTTTTGTAATTCTTCAAACCTTCAAGCTTCTCGGTCTCAGAAAATAAATTAATAAGTTTTGACATTGTCAATTCTTTGCTAGATGATAAATATATATTCAAGAAATCAAGAAAAGAGACTAATGCACGTAAAAATAAAATGATGAACACACTACACACTGCCCTCTCAAAAATGACTATTGGGGCTTGGCCTTGACTCTTGTGTAATCAATTGAAAAAATAAACCGATTGATCTTTGTATTTGGCTCTAATAAATTCTTTGATAATTTTGATACAATTTGATTTTAAATATTACAAAATTTGAGTTTTAAGTTTAGTTATTTCTTCATAACTACTTAAGAAATAAAATTTACAATGTGCCCCACCTCCAAGTAAAATGCTCCACATTAAAAAAAATATCTCCCTTTTGAACCCAAATATCAATTAAAAAATAATATTTCTTTTTTATGTCACATTCATTACCTTTCATTCCATGCATTAATCAGAATTTCCTATGAATCAAACCACATATTTTCCTCCACACAAGTTGCATAAAAATCTTATGTGTAGACTATCAAGTCTCCTTTCTCCATGGTGCCATGAACTGCACTTCTATGTCTAACAAATAGAACATATGAATCCTAATTCATGTGACAAACAACATTTGTAGAAAAAATTCTCCTATTAGATGGGTTGGACAAGGCATGCATGTTGACAACATTGTCTCTTTATTTTATCTGCAAAATCATAATATCAACATTAATAAACTCAGATGATATTTGGTCATAATCAATAATTAATGATGCATCTTTGTAGATCACTACAAATCCTCAAATCCGCCTTCCACAAGGATGATTCTTGAGCCAAGGAATTTTTAATTGATTCATATAGGATGGTTTTCCAAGAGAATCGACTACCAATGTGGTCTTTCCTCTCTTTAAGAGTGGGGATATCAATAACCCTTATAACTACCACACTATTATGGTCAACCCCCTCATGGGAAGTATTTTTGGGAGCATGATAGAGTGAAGAATCAACAATTGGGGAAAATATGAGGGGAAGGCTAAAAAGGGCAAGTGGGTTTTAGACCTTGACACTTTATCATTAATCATTGTGTCACCCTTAGATATTTGATAGAGAAAATATGGGACAAACAACGTGAAACAACCTATTATTTTTATGTGGACTTTAGGAAAGCCTTTGACATAGTGCATAGAGATAAACTATGGAACAAAATGGAAGATTTGGGTATCCTAGATGGATATACAACAATAGTTCATAGAATTTATGAGAAGTTTAAGGATAAAATTAGAACAAGTGAAGGAATGTTTGAATGTTTTGGTAGTCATATTAGCATTAAACAAGGATTCCCTCTAACCCCCACTTTGTTTAGTTTCTATATTGATAGGATAGAAGCTTGGTTAGGAAAATTGGATGGGGAGGATGTCCTTTTAGTATGCTATGATCTTATTCTAATTTAAAATACAAAGCAAGGATAAAGAGAACACTTAAAGGTCTTAGAACACTATTTTCAAGAGGTCAAGATGCAAGCGAACATTTGCAAGACCAAAATCATGATTTTCTCCTTAAATAGAAAAGGAAACCCAATCATATTTATTTTAGAATCCCATTGGAGATAGTGAAAGAATACAGGTATATTGGGATTGAATTCCAATATAAGATTAGTTGGGAAACTTGCAGGGTGAAAAACATACGAGGATGGAAAGCCTCATACTTACTCCAAAAAAGGTGAAAAAAATTAAATTTGGGATTGGAAAACCAAAAAAAAACATTTATGGTTTGTAGGTTATTTCGATTGTTCTCTACGGTTCTGAAGTATGGGGAAGGAGAATGTCAAATTGCTACTGGAGACAGTTAGAAATAATTTAGAAGAAACTAATTACTAGAAATATCAAATTTAAAGCCACAATCCAGTACGAAATTCATTTACTGAATCATGTACTTTTATATTGGAGGCGACAATGATAATCAAGTTAATAACCTATTAAAATCTAAAAACATGGATAACAAACATTGGCCCAAGATAGCCATGGAGGGGGAGTTGCACCAAAGAAAAAATGGGTGAAGCAAAGCAAAAAGTGGTTGAGTAAGTGGAGCATCAAACTACATGAATGTCCTAACACCAAGAAAAAAATAAAAAACAAAACTATGTTGGAAAAATTTAGGAAAACCATGTGGACTAGTCATAGCGGGCATAAAAAAACACATTACATCAAAGAGTTTAACCCAAATTGTGACCATGGTGAGAAAGAATATTTAGGGGCAACTATTAATGGAAAATTAAGTTTGTTAGTTACACAACTGAGGATGGGATCACATCACCTTAGATGTGAGACCGGTAAGTGGAGGGTACCTTAGGAAGTTTGGGAAGAGAGAACTTGCATATTATGCACTAAGGGTGTGGTGGAGGTAGAATGACACTTTGTCATGGAATGTGCAGCCTACGCAGATATCCACATTCAATATGAAAAAAAATTAAAGGCCGAGAACATGGACCATATGTTTGACAAGGATAAGATCAACCAGATTGGTAGCTTTCTCATCAGATCCATAGCAAAATATATGACATTGAAAGGAGTATGAATATGAAATAGGGTTGTTATTCTCCTGGTCCCTTATATGTTCAACCTTGTGTATGCCATTAAAATAAATTAATAAATAAATCCATGAGATCCTCCTCCACTTGGATGGAAACAAACTTACAACTACTAGCCTTAGTCTTATGGAACTCCTGAGGTGTACCCTCTTGCACAACCATCATTTGCACTGGGCACTAACCAAAAAATCATAAGGAATTTTCATATGTGCGATCAAGATGGGAGCATATTCATATATGAGAAAGAATTTCAGAGGGGATTTTCTTCAGCTAACAACTCATTCTACATTCAGACTATTCATCTCCTTGTGTTCAAGTTCACCATAAATAGTTCCATGAAAATAAGGCTGCAGGAATTCACATCTTTGTGGACCAATCACAGTGAGAATAAAAAATTACACTACTATTGTAGCTGCTGCAACAAACCCTCCAAATATTCTAAAACTCTTAAAATTTTCGGAGCCCTTATATCGTGCAAGACTTCCTGCGCCTTTAGGATCTACTCAAAAGTTCACCAAACCAAAAGAACCCTGTAAAAACCTATTTTTTCCAGCTAAGTGAAGCTAAGTTGCAAATATACTATTTAAGTAAGTTAGTCGCAGCTTAGGAGCGCGACTTTGTCAAATACTTGTGACTGTTTGGACTGTTATGAACCATGCGACCCACAAGTTTCTAGGTCACAAAGGGTGCATAGGTTGCACTTACCCCTCGATGCGATTATGTAAGCCTTGCAACCTCGCGACCACCAGGTCACATAGGTCACAAGGTGGCATAGTTCTCACTTGAACCTCGATGCGACCATGCAACCCTTGTGACCTCGCGACCCCAGGTCGTAAGGTCGCATAGGTCACAAGGGCGCACTTTAGACCCATGAAACCTTCATACATGCGACCAAAACTATAAATAGGGAGGTTGCCCCATTCATTTGTAATAGCACCTTTGGTCGCACAAAATATGAAGAGGCTTGTGACATGTACACCCATGCGTTTTTCTCCAGGTAGGTGACCTTTCACCTTCCCGGTAATCATAATTTTAACCAGGTTTCATTCCATGCTTTCCCGACCTTCCATCTTCCACTCTAGAGGGTTTTTTGTCCCCCTTTTCTTAGGTTTTTTTAGCTCAGACCAGAGAAGAAATTTCCCCGGCCTTGTTTAGCCTTTTTTGACACCCTTAGTACCATTCTTCAACCCTGATCATCCCTATTTTTGCTAGTAGGCATGACCATGTTACCCAGAATAAGTCCACACCTCCCCAAAGCCTCAAAGTCTTCCTCCTTGGCCCACCCAAAACCTAGGTCATATATCCCATGGCTGCGATACCACTTTTCCTACGACTTGGCAACTGCACAACTCCTACGGCCTAGTGACCCATGCAACCTAGTGACTATGTGACCTCGCGACTATGCGACCTAGGGACTATGCAACTATGAAACTTGTGATTCTTATGCTAAGTCTCTACGTCACACTCTTTGTCTTGCAACCATGTCAGCTAGATCCCTTTGCGACCTACTAAAAAACCAACCTACCAACTTTTAAAGTTTATTTCATTTAGGCAATTTTTACTTGATTTTCATGTTGTCGCTCTCATCGTGGGATTGTATTTTTGACATGCCAAGTGACATGGACCTTGAGTGCATATCCATCTCCTCCTTCGAAGACAAGATGGCTCCCCCAAATACTGAGGCCACTCGCAGGGGTTCAGGAAGTCGATCATGGGAGATCTACCAAGAAAAGGATCCACCCATATATTGGGATATAGCTTGCAACATTAATAAAACAACGAAACTCTCCTGGTATGACATCTATGAAGAGTTCATAAAGCCAGACATACTGGAAACCCAAGAGGATTTCCCAATATACCTAAATGTGAAAAGGTCAAGGCTGCACCAGATAGCATCACACCCATCGATCTTGCCATGCGCAGAGACTATTAACTGGATCCTGCAAAATACATATATGAATTCATGGACGGTGAGAGACCACACTGCGGCATCCTTTTTTGCAATCTCCCCTACAGGCATTGTTGCCTACTACAAACACCCGAAGAAAGAAGAGCCCTTCAAAACCAATTGGCTCTTAGGTTTTGTAACCCCAGTCAAAGGTATCCTGAGGGAATGGTGAGAAGACCCATTAAAATTTTAGGTCAGATCAAATCATACATACAGGATAGAGGGGTTATGGAAGTTATTTCAATTAATTTCTGCTATGATGTTTCACTTGTATGGTAACGCAGACTGTGACATATTCTATGGAACCTGGGTGCCCCTCATGCACGTTGTCACCACTCGAGGAACTATTTTCAATTGGGCAAACATCATGACCTCATCTTTGAAAAAAACATAGTTGTAGCTAAGCACCCGTAGCCAGAATAGCCTCCAAAATTTTACATGGCTTCGTACCTCTTAGACGTTCTCTGTGCAAGATGCCAATTTGAGGTTTGGACCTATAACTGGATACATCAGCGACCAACCCCATGTACCACCACTACAAGGTTTTCCGGGACACTACCTACAAAGGTATATTAGACGTTATTTCAAAGTCTTTTATCGCCCCACTATACCAATTGCTATTCGGTGAGGAACCACCATGCATCTCAAAGAGGGCTACAAAGACAGTGATCAAGGTGGCACATGGGTTCCCCATTTAGGAGGGAACATTCATCAGAGCGTTTGGTACCCATAAGCCCCCCCATGCCCTACCTAGGTTCATCATGGACAAGACACAAGGCTTTTCTTTGTACTAAACAAAGGAAATAAGAAACCATAGCCTGCCTTCCCTCTCACCATCAGAGAATATGTGGTGGAAAAATTCAAACAAGTGGAAGCAGAGGCTAAAGCATTGAAGGGTTGCCATTTTGTAAGCCTTAACTATCGGACGTATGATCTCGAAAGAGTCGTGGCCACCCATTGCAAGATAGAAAATTTCAACTGGTCATATTCACACACCAAATAAGATCATGAAGATGGAGAGAAGAATTGGTATAACACTGTGAGGGAACTTAGTTGGTGATATTTGTGGGGTACACTGATACACATCACAACTATTGGGTGTACTTTCCTACTAGATAGAGGATAGTGGTTCGTAGAGATCTCAAGTTTGATGAGCAGAAGGCCATGTGAGTTTCCCTTGAAAGGGAGCTCCAACTACAAGCTATGGAGGAACTGTTGGTTCCTAAGGAGGAGGAGCCTCAGACTGATTCGGAGTAGCTACATGCAAAGGTTCTAGGAGTGGATACATCCACTCAAGCAAAGCCTTCCAAAGATGGAATGAAGCACACAAGAGAAGTTGACTGATTATTGGAGGATGCAAGAGAGAATGTGGGAGCACCATCTTCTCAACGCAGACAGAGGAGGTCACCTGGGAGGTACAATGGATACATGGCCCTTGCTAGGGAATGTGTTGAGACTGAGCCATCTTCCTTTGAGGAAGCAGTGCAAGAGCCAATTTGGGTTGATGCTATGGTGGCGGAGTATGACTCCATAGTTCATAACAGTGTTTGGGACGTGATTCCGAGACCAGAGAATAAGTCAATTGTGAGTTCCCATTGGCTTTGCAAGGTAAAGCAAGCTACTGATGGTAGTGTGGAGAAGCATAAGGCAAGATTTGTTGCTCGTGTGTTTTCACAGGTCAAGCAGATGGACTATGATGAGACTTTTGGTCCTATCGCAAGGTACTCATCTATCAAATCTATTTTGGCACTATTAACACAGATGGGTTGGAAGATCCATCAGATGGATGTGAAGACTGCATTTCTCAATTTCCAAATTGAGGAAGAGGTGTACATAGAAATATTAGGTTCCTATACCAAAAGGAGTCATAATTTTGAATGATTAAGGTTAAGCCTTGTAATATTGTAAATACCTTTTCTTTCTGCAAATGTTTTCGATATTATAAAAAGTAAAAAATGTAAAGAGGGTATGTCGTAAAAGGTAAATTAAAGCACAAAAAGAATAAGAGAAGGTCAAAAAAATGAAAATATATGAATCCCAAAAACAAAAAGACCATGAAAGTGTGCAAGTCTAAATGAAACTACTATTTACTTTATACATAATAACGATTGTGTGCAACTTGTTCTTCATGCCACAATCCATGGTAATCAAACTGTTTAATCTTGGTTATTCCATGATTTGAATTTTATGTTTATAGATTAGAGAGTAAAATCTGACCAAAAAGTTTAATCTTGGCAGATCATAGTTAGGTAGAGAAAACAAAAGGAGCTCATAAGCTTAATCTAAGCCCTTGGATGGTATAAGGTTAGAATTAGATAGATTACTTTTCAAAATAAAAATAGATGAATAAGGATTTTCCAGCCTAAATGCACCCAACAAAATGAAGAAAATATGTTAGAGGTAAGAAATGGGTAAGTAGAAGAAAGGTTGTTGAACTACAAAGTTAATTAGATCAAAACTCATGCATCATGCCTAGATACATCTTTCAACATGTATGGTCAACTATGCAAGAAAAAAGCAAAGGTTTACAAGTTCATATGATTAACTCCCCCTCATTCACTTTTCCCCTTTACTTACTAATTTCCTATCAACAAGTATGTTTGAAGTACTTCTAATCCTACAAGCCAAAGAGGCTCAGAGCATTTCTCTACTTTTGGTGGGACCGAACCCTCAGCTTTATGATTTATGGACTCAAGTGCTAGAATCCCCTTAATAAAAACATTTCCCCTTAATATAATCCATTTCCCTTATCACCCTAAGGAAACCCCCTTTCCTAAGGTTAAACTCCATTTACCTAGGAAAAATCATAAACCCCCCAAGCAAATCCCTTTTCGCTTAAAAACCCACTAAAATCCTTTTTATCCTAAGTATAAATACAAATGCGCAAATGCATTACACTTTACCCTTTTGCTAAGGAAAAACCCATCCCTCTCATCGCACTGCATATTAATTTCTAACTTTATTATATAACCCCGATATAACCCTTTCCTGTATTAAACTAAAGCCCTATATAAAATACCCCAACCCTTAGTTTTAAATAAAAACTATAGAAATCACACCTATCCCAATACAACTCTACTTACTTTACCTAATCCTAGTAAACCCAAGTTGATCCCAGCATTAAACCTTACCCAACTCCCTAATCCCTCATTAATCCTAGACTAATCACTTTAAACTTGTGATTAACCCCTAAACTAATCCCAAACTGCCATGATTGAACCCCTGGGCCCCCCATCAACTCCCGTTCATTTCCCCCTGCACAGCTCTTCTGCCCAACTTTCGTAAGATCACAATCGCCTAAATCCAATGGCCCGAAGCCATATCGGCCACGCCTAATGGATTGCCTCTACCCGTCTGATAAGGTTGTTTTCCCCGGCCCCCGATGACTACGTGTCAAGCCCCGACGTAGATCGGGTGACCCCTCCTCAAAACCACCCACACCATAAAATCGGTGCAAGAACTCCTCAAAACCACCTCCCCACCGATCCAATAAACCATTTATCCTTCATAAATATGAATTTTGCGCCATATTTGAAAATTTGGCCATTAAAGTTTTTAACCCCGAAAACCCATGTTTTCTCGCCTTTCGCCAATTTTACAGTGTAAACCCATAAAACCCTCCAGTGCCACCTTGCACCTCTGTGATGTGATTTCACCTCCAATTACATCCAAAATTCTACTAGGATCCCTTTCCCAAGCATCCTTGTGCTAGAGAGCCATCAAACGCCCTTCCATGTAGACCAGTGCTTTCTCAATTATTGTTGAATTTTTCAAGTTATTAGACAAAGCCCGAGCTTGCATAAACAGTTCTGATACTAGTCGAAGAACCTGTTTACCCCAAGACTCGACCAAAAAACTTGTTAAAATCCTGAATTCAGAAGAAGAAGACCCTCATACAAGGAACAGAAGATGAAGACAACTACACACAGAGTCGAGAAGAGGACACCTATACAGAGCAGTGACAGTTAAAATAGAGTAACTAGACCAAAGACGCAGCTAGAAGACAAATGAAGTAAGACTACCGAGACTTGACCAAAATCCACTTCCCGATGCTGATACACATAAAAAACAAAAGAATTTACCATTGAAACACACAGTAAAAGGTAAATTGTAGAAGTAAAAGGAAGAAACACAGAAAGGATAAAGATAGGTCATCAAAGTGAAAGAGTATCAATGACGGAGAGTATTAGATGAAAGATAGAAGTAACTAAAGCCTCCAACATGATAATTCAAACAACAAAGAGCATAAATAGCTACAAATCCAACCATAAAATCCAGTAGTACCACAATAAAAGGGACAGCATGAAGCAATTCATTTTCTATCTTCCTGCGAGAAGATATTTCTATTTCCTAGATTAAATCTCAAGTCAGTTTAAGGTATTTGTAATAACACCTTAGTATAAATACTTCATAATTCTTAGTATGTAGGGTGGATTCTTAGATATTTCTATAGACTTCTTGATCAAAATACTATAAATCCATTGAAACATTTACTAAGCCAACACGTTGGATTAATGAATAAAGACCAGATATTTCACAAGATTCATGTGAAAAGTGAAGTGTAGACAAGTATTTTCTCACATTGTTGTTATCTCTTAAAGTTTTCATACTATTGATCTAAATCTAAATTCATTGATTGGAATATTGTATCAGATTTTGTTTAATTACACTCTGCTCTAACAGTTAGGCAAATATATGTTTTTTACAGATAATCTAAGTTAAGGAATTCTTAATTTCTCCTTAGTTTAGGTTGTTTCTTTTAATCTATAGCAAAGGATTCTTAATTGCCCTTTGTTTCTGATTACCCTCTTGTTCTTCATTTCAATCCCAGTGATTTGATTTAAACGGGAACGCAACAAATTATAGAGATAACCATAAACACAGAGATGCATTGGAAATAATACTTCATTTCATTAATGTAAAATATTGAAATATGCTTACAAACAACAATGGAAATAAACTAGCTAGGGCGATGGTAGCTTATCTCTAAGAAGAGATGTGGCAGCTACATGCCTCTGAACTGTGTTACAATGAGACTCGAAGGCCTATTTATTGTTGAGAACAGTGTTGTGAAAATCACGATAAATTGAAATTATCGCTATTTTTTTGTTGTCTCGATTTTATTGCGATAACTATAGGAAATTATCGTCAAAAAAATAAATAAATAAATAAAATTGTCGATTTTTTTGAAATTATCGCGATAAAAACGGAAATAATTGTGGGACTTTGTGGCTGCGGGGTTTTATAACATTTTTTTGGTTTTTTTATGAGCTCATTTGGATAGTCACGCGCAGAGGGTAGAGGAGAGATAGGAGACCAAGTTGGAGAGGGTTTGAACCTAAATCTAAGTGCTTAGAGGAGAAAATCAAGAGGATACCACCGATTTCTCCATAGAAACGGTATGTGGATTAATTTTTTTTTGTTTTCATTGTTTAAAAAAATTGTTTTTGTATTTTTTTCATTGTTTTTAGTTGGGTAACTTGGTATGGGCACCATTTTTCTTTTGTTTTCATTGTTTTTAAAGATTTTTTTTGTATTTCTTCATTGTTTTGGTTGGGTAACTTGGTATGACAATGGGAACCAATTTTTTTTCATTGTTTTTAAACATTGTTTATGTTTTTTTCATTATTTTTTCCATTTGGTTGGGTAACTTGGGTTTGGAATGGTTGGGTAACTTGTGTTTGAAACTTTGAACTTCGGAATGGTTGTTTTAGGTTGGGTAACTTGGATGTTCATTGTACAATGTAAAAATTAAAAATTAAAATACTAAATTGTAAATTTGTAACTTGTAATTTTGTAAATGCTAAATTGTAATCCTTATTTTCCCGTAGGTTCACAACTGCACCAAAACACTATTCAAGACTTCAAGTTTGCAACTTCAAAGTTCAAAAGCCAACATGCCAAGGAAATTGGATCCTTTTTGGGAATATGGTGTACCTGATTCTCTGAATGATAGAATAAACTTGAGTTGCAAGTTGTGTGGCCACCCTATGTTCGGGGGGGTGTACAGGTTGAAGTTTCACCTTGCAAAAATCCCTAGAAAAGATGTGGGGCCTTGTAAAAATACAACTCCTGAACTTGTCCAAAGAGCCCTGAGAGCATTGGAAAATTTAGAGAAGACTAGAGAGGCCAAAGAAGAACTCAAAAGGCAACTTAAAAGGTTAGTTGAAGGAAGTGGGCCAAGTGGCACTGGTTCTACTACAGCATCAACAAATCCGATAGCTGCCACATCATTTTTTGTTCCTTGAACCACACCTGGTTCATAGCCATCTATCGGTTCAATACTAAAAAGAACTGAGAAAGAACAAGCTGACAAGTTGCTGGCAAAAGTTCTCCTCTGGAGTGATATTCCTTTCAGCATTGTAAGGAATAATCCATTTTTCCAACATGTTGTTGATGCTATTGCTAGTGTTGGCCTAGGGTACAAAATCCCTTCTTATCATGATTTCAGAGGTCGGATTCTTCAAAATGAAAAGTGTGATTGCACCCAAATATCGGAGGATTTTAGGGCATCATGGGCACAAACACGATGCACTGTTATGTCAGATGGTTGGACTGACCAAAAGGGGAGAACCCTTATAAACTTCTTGGTTAGTTGTCCCAAGGGGACTATGTTTATCAAATCTGTTGATGCATCTGCACAAATCAAAGATGCAAAAACTTTATGTGATTTGCTAGATGTGTTTATTTTGGAGGTGGGTGAACAAAATGTTGTCCAAGTCATAACGAACAATGCTGTAAATTATGTTGCTACTGGAAGGATGCTTATGGACAAGCATCCTACTTTATTTTGGACACCTTTTGCTGCACACTGTATTGATTCGATGTTGGAGGACATAGGGAAAATTCCCTTTGTTAAAGATATTGTTGATTCATCCAAAAGCATTACAAAAGCTATATATAACCATACATCTGTGCTTAGCTTGATGATAATATTCACCAACAACAAAGAGTTAGTATGCCCCACCATTACACGGTTTGCCACCAATTTCATATCTCTTCAATCCTTCTTGAATTCTATGTGGGATGTGAAGAGAATGTTTCTTTCAGAGGAGTGGCGTGCTTTGCCAATGAGCCACAAACCAAATGGAGAGGTCGTATGTAGACTAGCTACATACCAGGAAGACTTCTAGGTGGGAGTGCAGGAGGTGTGCGCCGTTACTGAACCTTTGGTAAAGGTTCTTTGGTTGGTTGATGGTGAGAAGCCTACAATGGGCTATTTGTATGAGGCCATGGACAAGGCCAAAGAAGCCATTTGGGCCTACTATGATGATAAGGGAGATGATGGGTTTCAGAGACAAATCCTCCTATGGGGAGTGATTGATGAGCAATGGAACAACACACTCCATCGTCCCATTCATGTTGTTGGGCTTTCCTGAACCCAGCATTTTCTTATGCATGTGGGTTTGATTTTGATGCTGAGATCATCGATGGATTCTTATCCTGTGTCTAGAAGATGGTGTGATCTCCAGAACAACATAGAGATCTCTAAACAAATTGAGACATATAGGATGGCAGGTGGTACATTTGGCTTTGAGATCGTTGTCAACGATAGGATGATTAAAATGCTAAGTATTTTTTAGTTTGTATCTTTGTTTCAAATTTCATTGTCTCTTCAAATTCCATTTTTTTCTTGTGTTTATTTAAAATTTTATTTGTAATTTTTTTGTAGATGCATGGTGGAAAATGTATGGTGGCAGGGTACCCCTTCTGCAAAAGCTTTCCATTCGCATCCTCAGCGAAACATGTAGCTCCTTAGGATGTGAGCACAACTGGAGTGTATTTGAAAAAATACACAACAAGAAGCACAACAGGTTAACACTTAAACATTTAAAATATCGCAAATTTCCAAATAAATTTTTGAATTCATTAAACAATATTTTTTTCATAATTATTAATTATTATTTCATGCTCTTTGTATAGATTGGAGTCCTAGCGACTTAATGACATGGTCTACGTCTACTACAATCTTCGATTGTGGATGAGGCAACTTAAGAGGACACCTGATGTGGATGCCATCTCATTGGATGGGATTGACACCACTGTTGCATGAAGGGTTGAGGCCGAGAGGCCTCTCATGGAGTCTGCTAATGATTGGTTAGTGCAGGATGTAGTGGAGGGGGAGGAGGAGGAGGAACAGGAGGAGGAGGTGACACCACCTGCCCGGGCCACCACTTCCAGCAGTAGAGGACATGGTCTACCTCCTATAGCTCCTGCTTCTAGTTCTTCAACTTCTAGAGAACATCAGACTCCACTGCCATCTCCACCAACACGGGCACCAGCATCTACATCTAGAGGGAAAGGGAAAGTTGTGGCATTTTCTCGCAAGAGGGGTAGAGGAAATCAATAGGATTAGACTTTCATTTTATTATGTATGACATTATGACATGATGAGATACATTATCATATTTTTTGTTGATATTTTGAGGCTGAGTTGGGACTTAGCAGTCAGGACTTACTATTCAGGACATGATTCAATGTTATGTGTGATTTTAGCGCTAGAAATGATATTAAACATCTTATATATTAGTTATTTTATCATATTTATGTGTCGATGTATTTATTTTATGTTGTAAATGGTTTAGATATTAAAAAAATGAAAAAAAATTACTATTTTTGTACCAAATAATTATTTCCTGATTATTTCCCGATAACTACGATTTTTTCCAATTTTTTCCTCGCGTCGATATTATCCTGATAACAATTAATGCAACATTGGTTGAGAAACAATGGAAAACCCTCAACATCCAAAAACCTAACCCTAGAAGTTGAAACGCCAAACTGTGGGCCCTATTTGGGTAAATTGGTACATCAACTTCCCAGAGTCGTAACTTTGGCATATGATCTTCGTTTGACACGCACAATATCTCATTAGAAAGATCTATTCGAGAACTACAACTTTGGGAAGAGAAACATCAATCCAAACACCTATGTTGCTGCCAATTTTCCCAAAAAAAACATCGTTTAGGGCCTCAAAACGGCTTCAGAAGTTCAGGACCTGAAAAACTGCTAAAAATTGTAAATTGTGCTACAATTAAAGAAATTGAAAAGATGAAAGAAACAATGGTGTGGGTCCAAGTGGAATTGGCAAGTGGCCACCAATATCCACTTGGATCATTACTCCCCCCCAGGAAGCAATGGTCCCCATTACGTTTATTTCCTCCATGAGATGAGGAAACTTCTGCTGAACTTGGTCCCTGGTGAGCCACTTACCCTGGTGAAGGAGTTGGCCTACTTTGACAACTCGATACAGTTGCATATTCTATTGGCGAGTGTGCTCGATCTCTGTCCATGATATAATTAGTTGCAGCTTGTTCCATGCAATATGGATTTAACTCTGTGGGTGTGAGTTGTTCTACAATGTTAGATGTGTCTAGTAATGGTGGAAAGTATGGCCGAAGGCGGTCCACATTGAACACTGGGTGTAGGCCAAGGAATAGGGGAATGCTGAGCTCAAATGCATTGTCTCCCACAACTTTGGTAATCATGTAAGGACCATATCAAAGTGGTCTAAGTTTCTAATAGGCTCCGGTAAGGCGTTCCTTTTGCAAATGCAACCATACTTTGTCACCCACCTGAAACTTGTGTGGCACCCAATGTTCATCATGTCTTTACTTGTACTTGGCATTTGATTTCTCTAGAATGTCATGGACCTACTGGTGAATATGTTGGATGTGCTCAATGAAGTTGTTTTCCTTATTTGTTTTGGACTAGACATGACTTGAATCTACATGAGTAGCTGCAAATGGCATGGCCACATCAATGGGACATAGTGGCTAGAATCCCAAGCCCACCTAAAAATGGTTGTGGCCAGTCGAGTTGTGGAGAGCCCGGTTGTAGCTGTGCTAAACATAGGGGAGGCTCTCATCCCATGTGCATGGATGTTTTTAGTTGTACATGCGTAGAATGTGTACGATCATCCTGTTGACAACCTCTGTCTGGACATCAGTTTGAGGATGGAAGGGTTGTGGACTTAGTGTGTTTG
Source organism: Pinus taeda (assembly GCA_000404065.3). NCBI lineage: Eukaryota > Viridiplantae > Streptophyta > Pinopsida > Pinales > Pinaceae > Pinus > Pinus taeda. The sequence goes on from APFE031613781.1 coordinate 196,948, forward strand.
GTGTCCAGCATTAACCAGAGACTGGACCAAAATGTACTGAGGAACTTGCTCTCCCGATCTGAGATGATAGACTGTGGGATCCAAAAGTGTACCCACACTCATTCAAAGAAGAGTTTAGCAGTGGATTCTACTGTGATATTCTTCTTACAAGCCACCATAATGGCCATCTTTGAGAACCTGTCGACATCCACGAAAACATAGTCATTTCCATGCTTAGTGGAAGGAAGGCCTAGCATGTAATCCATGGAGATGGATTCCCAAGGTCAACTACGAGTAGGCAACGGGGTATAGAGGCCTTACTTCTTGATGGTCGGTTTGGCAATGACACAGGCAGTGCATGATCTGATGTACTTCCTGACATCTTGTCAAAGATTTGGCCAATAGAAATACTTCTACAGCACTGCCACCATTTTCTCAACCCCGAAATGCCCAGCAGCCCAACTGTAGTGTGCTTCCCAAATCATCTTGGCATGCTCGCTTGAAGGAACACAAAGGTGACCTAGGTGGCATAACAAGGCATCCTAGAGGTTAAAATCGGGAACATGTTGACCCTCCAAGAGTGTTTGGTATGTGTGGCCAAATTTTGGGTCTCTTTTTGTAGAGAAGTGGCCAATCAGAAGTCTCGTGCCCATAAGAGTTGAGCATGGTGGTTAACATCATGATCGGTGGTCGATTGAGGCAATCTGCAACATTATTGGTGTTGCCCTTCTTATACTTGATATTCAAATGGAACTGTTGCAGGTATGTGGACCACTTCTGATGGCAATCATTCTACAATTTCCCTTGGGTCTGTATGAACTGCAGGGGTCGATGGTCTCTGTGGATGATTTTTTCCTTCCCCAAAATGTAATGCTTCCATTGTCAGCAGGCCTGCACAATGGAATACATCTCTTTGTCATAAGTGAGATACTTCTGGACTGTGTCTGAAAGTGTCTCACTATGATATACCACTGGATGCCCATGTTGAGTAAGGACTTCCCCAATAGCATAGTTAGAGGCATATGTCTCAACCTCAAATGGTTGTTTCAAGTCGCGTAATGCAGGCACTGGTGCCATGCAAAGGAAATCTTTCAACTCTATGAATACCTTCTGTTGAGATTCAAACCAAAATAATTTTGCTTTCGCTCCTCCCTTGGTGACTTGACTCAAGGGCCAAGTGATATGAGAAAATCCCAACACGAACCTATGACAGAAGTTGGCAAGACCTAGAGACATGTAGAGCTCTGTTAGAGTGGTTGGAGATGGCCAACCCCGAATCACTTGGATCTTGGCTAGAACCACATGCACCCCCTATTCATCAATAATGTATCCCAGATACTGAACCTAGTTCATGCCAAAAGTGCACTTCTCCAAATTGGCACATAACTTGTGTTGTCGCAATGTTTGGAGAACCTGTCAAATGTGGTGGAGGTGCTCTTTCCAACTCTGGATGAAGATCAGGATGTCATCCAAGTATACCACTACAAATGAGTTGATGAATGGCCAGAAGATGTCATCCATTAGCCTCATGAAGGTTGCAGGACATTCGTCAATCCAAAAAGCATAACCAACCATTTGAAAAGGCCCTCCTTGGCTTTGAAGGCAGTCTTCGACACATTAGAGGGTTTGATTGGTACCTGGTGATATCTTGACTTCAAATCAATCTTGCTGAAATATTTTCCCCCCTTCAATTGGTCCAGGAGGTCATCAATCCATGGGATCAGTACCTATTACAGACAATGATCTTGTTTAGCACTCGATAGTCAACATAGAGTCTCCAAGTCCCATCCTTCTTCTATACCAACATGATCAGGCTCCCATAGGGCGATGAACTCAGATGGATATGACCTTTCTGTAGCAGCTCCTGAATCTGCCTCTTGATTTCATCATTCTCCATAATGGAGCACTGATAGATTGGTCCATTGGGAAGCGGCGCACCTGGGGTCAGATTAATGGAGTGCTTGACTTGACAGTGTAGAGGAACCCCTACAGGGGAGGTGAAGATGTCCTCGTACTCCTCCATGACCTTGTCCATCTATAGTTGTCATGTGAAGAGGCCATGTATGAAGGTCGTGGCCACCATCTTCTTCATTCCTTGAGGGCGTATCATCAGGAAAGCACATTTCCTAGTTTTGGAAATGAGCTTACTGCATTGTTTTATAGTAATCAAAGAGATGGCAGTAGGCAGTTCTACCTCCGATATCTTGTACGAATTATTTCCCAAAGTAACAATAACAACATAGAGCCTTAATTCATACACAGCATGTCAGTTCCACAAGTATGGTTGTCCTAATAATACATCACAAACTTCAAGGGGAGCAATGTCACACAATACCTCATCCGTGAAGGGCTTGATGTTGTATGGAAGGCAACACTGCTGGCTCACGAAAAGATCCCATCCTTGGTGAAGCCACCCGATGGTGTACAGTTGTGGATGTGTTTTGGTCGGTAAGTGGAGCCGCTTCATGACCTCTGCCAAAATGAGGTTCTTTTGGCTCCCACTATCGACAATGAACTATAGCAGGGAGCCCTTTACCCACATCTGGGAGTGGAAGAGACACTCCTCCTCCTCTGGATCTTCAAGTTCCTCCTTCTATATCTTCATGGTGGAAATGGTGGTGTTGGGCTCTGCATCGATAATCTGCTTCCCTTTGTCATTACCCTTGTTGCGTTTTGACTCAGAGTCGAAAAACGCATCTGATTCTGAAACCTTAAGCTTGGCCACCAATGACTACTTGGTCTGAAACTCACTTGTGTTGTGAGTGGAGCTCTTATGGAACTCACACCACTTTTCCGTGTCCATTTTCGACTTCACGACATTGTTCTTTGCTTGTAGCTTTGGTGGGTTGTCTTGGGCTGCCCTGCCTTGGCTTTGTCCTTTTTTCTGTGGTTTGGGGGCACCTTTTCCTTGCTTCAAATTCACAGATCCAAAGTCTCACTTCTTTTGTTTAAACTTTTACTCGACCTTGATGGCATACCAGTATGCCATGCCAAGTGAGGGGATGTTTAGGAATTCTATTTCTTCTTGGATGTACTTGTGCAAGAAGCCATGGTATTTGAGTACCAAATGCTGCTTTGAATCCTTAATACCCAACTTTGTACAAAGAGTATGGAAAATATTGATAAACTCTGGCACGTCTTGGTCCCTTCCCTGCCACAGCATGGTCCACTTTATGTATTGATCCTTATAGCTTCCGACAGGATAGTACTGCTCCTTGATGGAATCCTAAAATGAATCCCAAGTGGGTGTGACTAAAAATAATGAGCATGTACTTTCATCTTTCTGCTCACAGTAGGTTTCCCACCAGTCCTTGACATGGGGGGCTACTTTGAGAAGAGCGAAAATAATATTTTCCCGACTAGAAAAATCATGAACAGAAAAATAACGCTCTAGTATATTTAACCATTTAGCGATGGCATCCACGTCTATCTAACCCTCGAATATGGGGATTTCAAAATTAACTTATACCTTAAATGGTGTGGCATTTCCAATGTAGTTGTTGGAACACGATGTGTCACCCCTGGGTAGCCGTTGAAGGATCTAGGCAAAGTTGTCCATCATCACATTCCTTTGTCGCTCAAGGGCTTCATCGAGCAAAATTTTGATAGGATCTCCTACCCCCTCAACTTTATTTTCATTCTCCATGGGAGGCTGTTGGGATTTGCGAGGATGGTCTTCCAAAGGTTCAACCAGTTCAAGCCCTAACTCCTTATATCCCGACCTCGTTGGGGACAAGAAAAGAAAAATAGAGAAAAGCCAGACCACTCTAATACCACTAATCTAGATTTAAACAAGAACACAACAAAATAAAGAGATAACCATAAACAAAGAGATGCACCATAAATAATACTTCATTTCATTAATGTAAAACACTGAAATATGCTTACAAACAACAATGGAAATAAACCAGCTAGGGCGATGATAGCTTATCTCTGAGAAGAGATGTGGCAGCTACATGCCTCTAAACTATGTTACAATGAGGCTCGAAGGCCTATTTATTGTTGAGAAACAATGGACAACCCTCAACATCCAAAAACCTAACCTTAGAAGATGAAATGCCAAACTGTGTGCCCCATTTGGGTAAATTGGTACATCAACTTCCCGAGGTCATAATTTTTGTATACAATCTTCATTTGACACACAACATATCTCATTAGAAAGATCTATCCGAGAAATACATCTTTGGAAAGAGAAACATCAGGGCATGGACATATGTTTCTCCCATTTTTCCCAAAAAATGTCGTTTAGGGCCTCAAAATGGCTCTAGAAGTTTAGGACCAAAAAAACTGCTAAAAATAGTAAATTGTGCTATGATTAAGGAAACTGGAAAGCTAAAAGAAACAATGGTGGGTGTCTAAGTGGAATTGGTAGGTGACCACCAATATCCACTTGGATTGCTCAGTCTAAGAATTCTTAATTGTTCTCTCCCCCTGGTTAAAACCTTTTCCATCCCTTTGGCCTAAAGACCTACACTCTACTCTACTATCTTGCCCTTTGAACATTCCCTTTAGTGAGTTGATCTAATCCTGCTACCCTTCTTTTGACTCCATATGTCCAATGGTCTAGAGACATCATTCTATCCATTTTTTTCAAGAACCCCAGCACCCAATCTTCAATACAAATCAAAAACCCCTTGGACCTTAAGAACTACCCTAATATCCTAGTAAAACAAAGCTAAATCATATAGAGAGAGAGCCCTCTCTCGACTTAGGCTGGCTAGAGCCTAAGCCTAAAAGTTGGTTGGTGGTTACCTCGGTCATTTTCTTTCTTCTTATAACTTCTAGAGAAAATTCTGAGTGATCACAAGAGAAACCAGAAGGTTTTGAGACCTTCGATCTTGAGTTGCATGTGTGTCGACTCAAGAGAGCGTTGTACGAGCTTAAGCAATCACCTCATGCTTGGTGCACCAAGATTGACAACTACTTCATCGGGTTAGGCTTCACAAAGAGTGAAGTGGGTGCGAACTTGTACCACATCGTGGTGAAAGGTAAGTTGTTGAACATCGTACTTTATGTTGATCATCTCATATTGACTAGTGATTATCAGTTGATCGTGTCTTGCAAAGAGGACCTTGCAAGAGAATTCGAGATGAAATACATGGGTCTCATGCATTACTTCCTTGGCATGGAAGTGTGGCAAAAGGATGGGGAGTTGTTTGTGCCTCAGGACAAGTATGCCAACGAGATACTCAGGAGATTCCACATGGAGAAGTGCAAGCCCATGTAGACTCCTCTAGCAGGTAACTGGAGGAAGGAGGATGCTACTTCAAGAGAAGTGGTAGAGGCTACTGTGTATAGTTAGCTTGTGGTTTCACTGATGTATTTAGTGAACACACAACCGGATTTGTGCTATGCAGTGAACCAGCTGAGTCAAGCGATGGTTCAGCCTACCAATATGTTTTGGAAGGTGGCAGAGTATGTATTGAGATACCTCAGAGGCACATCTCAGTATGGATTATGGTATAGACAGACATAGGGAGTGAAGCTACAGGGCTTCACTGATGCAGATTGGGTAGGGAGTCCATTAGATCGGAAGAGCACATCAGGAAGGAGTTTCAACCTTGGGTCAGTGGCAATTTCTTGGTACAACAGGAAAAAAAGGTCGATTGCACTCAGCTCAACAGAGGCAAAATACATGGTTGCAAGTGAGGCAGCATGTGGGGCCATCTGGATGCAAAAAATCCTAGTTGGTTTGTTTGATTAGAGGATGGATCCAACTGTGATCTATTGTGAAAATCAGAGTTGTATCAAACTCTCTAAGAATCCTATATTTCATGATAAGTCCAAGCACATTGATATCCAGTATCATCATCTCAGGGACTGTATAGCGAGGAGGATCATGTTGTTGTAGTATATTTCGATAAAGGAGAAAGATGTTGACATTTTGACAAAGGCATTGTCAAAGTGTAAATTTGAGTTCCATAGAGACAGGATAGGGGTGGAAAATAATCCCTTTCTTGTTGAGAGGGAGTGTTGAAATATGGCAACAAAAATATTCCAATTTAATTTGTCCTTGAAACAAATTGTGAACTAAAATTGAATTTAGTCTTAACAGCTACTTGGAAATAATTAGTTAATTTATTTTAAATTAATTAGTTTGAGAAATTCAAGTTAGAAGGCTTTTTGAAGTCATGTAAGAGTTATCCCTTAAATTAAGGAGATAAGATTGAGTTATATTTGAGTTGTAATTAGTTAACTAGTTACTGAGTTAAGTCCAGTTAAATTAGTTCTAAACTGTTGAGGAACTAATAGTGAGTTAATAGTTAGTTGATGCATTAATGCACTCAACTAGTGCTACTCCAGTTAACTAAAGATTCCCTCATCAGAAAATCATGCATGTCTATTTTGAGAAAACCCTATTGAGATTAAAGTCAAGGATAGTGTACTATCAATTGCACGTGTTTTCTCATGGAGAAACTCATGCATGCAGTAAAGGATTTAATCCTTGAGGATTGTGCAGTTTTGAAGGATAGTGATCCACTTGGTAATAGGAGAATCATCCACAAGGAAAATCGCAAGGAAATAGGAGCTTGGAGGGTAGAGAGGAAGGCTAGAGAGAAGCCAAGATCTCCTGTGAACATCTGTGAGGATTGTACTAAGAGCTGGCTAGCTGTGAGAGCTAAGGCTTTGTATAATTCCTATATATTTCCACCTTGTATAATAATATAGATAGTGTGGAGTTTTTAGCTAAGGCTTTCCCCAAAGTATTTTCATGTTTATTGTGCCATTGATTCTTCTTCTTCTAGTTGTATTGTTCAGCTCGATCTTTAAGCTTCCGCAAATTGATAGTAAAGTAGGTTATAGTATTCTACTTTGATTTATATTGCATTATCGGGTTAACCTACATCAGAGTTTCTATAGGGGAGTGATGGTTGAGATGCTTTATGAGATTTTTCAAGGAAAAGGATACACACTATCAGGAGACCTGTAAATAAAGGACGCATATACATATACATATCTGAGATCAAGACATGAATCTATGGCATGGGCGCGGCCATCTGGATGATGAGGACTATATGAAAAGATCCATGGTATAGGCGCAGGCATCCAATACAAAAGGATCATTTGTAATCTAAGATTGAAGGCATGGACATAACCATTCGATATAAAAGGATCATCATAAATGTAAATTCCCACAGTATGGTCACAACCATCTGTATAGCAGAAACATGTGTACAATCATGAATAGCACATAACTCCATGCAGCCTGAGTTATATTAGACAAAACTCAGGGACCATTAACAGGAACGAGAGGAACCACCTATAATGACAATGGCTCTCAAGGTATGACATCACAATCTGTGAATGTGATAACAAATATGAAGTCGAACACTCGCGGAATCATCCAATCAAAGGCCAATACTGAAAACCTGTCATTAGATGCGAATAACTTATCATTAAGGCATGCAAGCTCTAAGGTACTGAAAGGGAGTTTCTAAGTCACATTCCTGGATAATGAACTAAATTCGACAAGAAGTGACCCATTGAAGGAGGGTCATAATGATTCCCTCATCATTGACACGAAACAAGGAATAAATTGGAACAAATGAGTAAGATCTAGGATTGTGACAAAAGGTCAGACAATGTATAGGTAGTATACTACATATAGGACTTCTCTTGAACATATCGGTGACATGAATCCGGAGTGTGGTAGCATTTGACTCAACATAGGACCAAGGGTCATAATGACAAAGTGGAAAAATCAAATGAGAGGAAGCAAGGAATTTCCCAAACCCAGAAGGACAAGTGACTAAGTGAGGATGTCTCAAACCCAAAACAAGAAACAGATGAGTGTCATGCTCAAGAGAGACATGTTTCCCATACAAGAGATGTTTCACTTTCACTTTTTCCCCACTATTTCTAGTGAGTACCTCTTTGTTTTTACACAGGCTTGAAGAGGATACCATATGCTTGTCGTATAAGTTCACCCTTCAGATGAATCCATCCTGGTAAGTTTTACGAGTCCTATCATGGTCATGAGTCTTTCTTCATAAATTTTTAGTAAGTTCGATGTAAGAATAACTCGGTATATTTTTCACATTTAGAGAGTTTGAAAAAGACACAAAAAAGAAAACTCCATCATGTCCCTTTTCGTAATTTGTCTCTCGAATCCAAAAATGTAGAAAAAATATCCAAGAGACCCTCTTGAACATGTCTATCAAGGTGTAACTTTTTCATAAATAGTCAATCCCAGCCCGAAAAAGGGGTAAACATATACTAATATGACGTCAATTCATTTAATTTAATGAGTTCGAAAAGACAAGTACTCAGCAATCTTTTCATATTTTTGGAGTCTAAAAAGAGCTAAAAGGGTATTCCACCTAAAGAAACAAGTGGTATAAAAGGATAACAATTGGTTTCGGTCATGATGGAACTGCTCAAAACATGTAATGGTAAAGAGGCTGGGTAATAAGACCACTCATCACAGATGTTCCTCAAGAAAGGGTAAAACAACCAAGTGAAAGCATATGATCGGCCAAAAAGATGGTGACGATGGAATGAAGAAACCAAGGCTCATCTAGAGAAAACAAATCGATAAAACAACAATCACTAGAGGTAAAAAGGGAATGGTTTCATTTTTACACAAGCTTGAAACATGGGAAATTATGCTTGAGTATACTTGAAGATGGTTTCATTTTTTCATAAGCTTGAAATATGGGAGCAAACTATGCTTGGATTTGGTTTCATTTTTACACAAGCTTGAAACAAGGATAAATTATGCTTGAGATAAGTTTGCATGCCCCCAGCATAATGACTCAATTCGAGGTACATGCCCCCCAAGCTTCATTCATCCACCTAAGTGACTACTAGTTACTAACAGGTATATAGAATGAAGGTTCACTTACGAGATCAAGTGAAAGACTCGACCGGCATTTTATGAGATCTAATAAAAGACTCAAATTGGAAAGGGATTTGTTTCATTTTTAATGAGCTTGACATATGACACTCTGTTTCATTTTTTACCGAGCTTGACACAAGTAAAGGAACTATGCTCATGGGGGCCTATTTCATTGTTTAACAAGGTTGACATAATAAAAGAACTATCCTCATGGTCCTAGTTTCATTTTTTAAGGAGCTTGACATAGGACAGGGAACTCTACTCCATATCCCTTTCATCATAGACAAAAAGAGGCCATCGCTTCCAAGAGGTTCTCATTAGATGTGAGAACAACACTCTAGAAGGGATAGATGTCCAAGGATCCAAATGAAAAATTGAGTTCCAATGCCCCCAGTACATGGTGTACTACATTAATACCTACTAGATCATCAGTAGATGTGGGCATGGAACAGGTAGCCACATAATTAGCCTCTGCCAGGGGTGATACTTCTTTCATATGAGAACCATTTAGGGGTGATGGTTGAGTTGGAGTTTATTCAGGACCAATGAATGTAAGATGATCAATGATCACAATGCTTCCTTCATGTGGGAAACACATCACTCAAAAGAGGGAGGAGAGAAGAGCTCCCATGATGTAAACATAGTCACAACCGAGGAGTAGATTAAAATCCAACGGGCCTTGGACAACCATCATGTCTATACATACAATCTTTCCCCCCAAAGTAATAGGCAACTTAGGAAGGATCCCTGACAGTTGACTAGTTTCTCTGTTAAAATCTAACATATTTTGGGTGATGGAGACAAGCTAAGGAGAACCTAAATCTTTCCAAGTAGTTGAGGATATGATACTAACAAATACACCCTTGTCTATGACTGTGCTAGGTATGACCATATGGTAAGCATGTACTATAATCTAGAAAGGCACATAAGAAGGAAGGTGATATCCTGCTAATCGACTCGAATCAAAATAAGTGACTAAACTACTTAGATTGGCGATCATAGGAACGTGAGAGCTACCCTCTTTCTCAATGGCAACAAGAGAAATTCTTTCATGAACCTCTAGAATAGGAGGATTTACCTCTAGTTCATTCCAAACTAAAGAGACTAGAAGAACCTGAGAAATGTTGGTTTCACTCTCTACTGGAAAGGTACAGTTAACTAAAGGTGGATTCAAGTTTACCATTTTCTCAACCAATGGTTGGTAAAGAATTGACTCACGAGACTCACTTTCAGAGAGAGTGGGGTTGACCAAAGATGAATTTTGATCAATCACTTGATCAACTAGTGAAGGATCAAGGAAAATCTTACGATACCTAGTCAAAAGACGAAGATGAGAAGCTGTAAGGTTTTCCAAATCTTTGGAACCCTCATTCATTAAAGGACAAAGGTGAATGGGATGATTACCTTCACACAACTTACAAGGAAATTTGATTTTTCCTTTTTTCCCATGGGATTTACTAGTTGAAGGTTTATTACCAGCATGATCGCCAAATGTTGATGACAAAGGTCAATGTGAACCTGTGGACCACACTTATAAGACCTTGGGAATACCAGGAAAATTCTAAAGAATATGGTCACCCTTACATAACATGCAAGGGAATTTTACTTTCTCGGGTTGATTGGAAGATTTTTCTACATCAGTTTTGTTTGTACTAATGACTGATTGGTTGCCTCCTTGCTTATTTTGCTTCTTCTTCTTCTTCCTCTTCTTCTTCTTCTTATCTTCCTAGTTACTATAAACTAGACTTTCACCAGGTGAAGAGGAATATCAAGGTGAAGAAATAGGTGAAGAAAGCGAGGGGTCAACTTTTTGATCAACATGAGGTTGATGTGGTTCAAGTGAAGGAGAATTCAGTTGAAAAGAAGTTTGGACACCAAGAACCACTAAGGTCGAAAACAACCAAACTGGAAAACCAATGGTCAATCCAAGAAGGGACAACGTCACCATATAGGGAGCACCAGTATTTCCAAAAGAAGGAAAACAACTAGGAGTCTCATCGGAGGGGTTTCCTTGACTAGTAGACTCAGGATATGTTGCCATTGGTATCAACCTAAGATCTATTATGGAGTATTTCCACAGGAATAATGTTGTTCCGTGATCAATTAATTTTAGAATTTGAAACAAAAAATTTTCCTTTTCATGTTTTAAGAGTCAAGAAAAGGACGAAAAGGTGACTCTACTCACCTTCGTGGGGTTAACGAGCTTGTAAGGATAATTGCTCGATGATATTTTAAAATTTAAAGAGTCAAAAAAGATAGAAATGGCCACTCAGGTAACTCTAGGTAAAAGGAATACCAAGTAATCATGAACTACAATATACACCTCAGCAAATAAATTTACCAAGGACTTGACATACGTGCAGGTAATCTCCCCGAATTTTGTGTTTGGTGTATCACATTTACATGGCTACAGACTCAGCTTCCTATGGATAAAGTTTTGCAACCTATGAGGGTCTCCCTTTATATACTCAACGGTACGGGGAGCACAAGTCCATTCTAGTGCTATCTAATGCAAAAGTGAATGACAGCTGCTAAGTTTTATAGATGCCAGAACACATCTCTAGCCTAGACCACTAAGTATGAACGTTAATGTTTCAAATGCTCCTTAGATTAATTGATAGATTTTAAAGTTGATCTTGGAATTATGTTTCTATTTCAAGGCTCAAAACGATGCCACCTGAACATCTAAGATGCAACTATATGAGAAAAATAAAACTTTTGTATCTATGAAATCAAGACTAACCAAGGAAAGAAATTTCAATCAATAATGCATCAAACAAAATGCAGTGCAAAATTCCTTCCACTAACTTTCGCTTTCGTCTTCCAAATTCAATGCCAAAAGTAAAAAATATTTTCACTTTTCACTATCCTACATGCAACTTTTCGAAGGAAAAATGATTTTGACTTTACAAAGATGCACTTATATGAATTATGCACAGTTTGATGCACCTAATACAATTTTTAGTTTTCAATCATAAAAAATTGTGATCTATCCACAATGATGAATCTCAAAAAATAACTTCTCAATGCAGCTAATCTAATGCATTTTCATGAAAAGTAAATTTCGAAATACAAGCTAAAACAGATGAAAAACAATGTTTTCAATGATTTCTACATATAACAACACTCAATTAATTAGCAAAACAAACATCTCAATGACACCAACAAGAAGAAAATAATGACCAATTGACCAGAAACCCTAGAATTCAGTCAGATTTCACTTCGAAGCCAATGAAGAAAATTTTGCAAATTAATCAATGCAATCAATCAAAAAACTACAAATCCAAGCATACAAGATGGGAAAAGACCTTAAGGGACAAGACACACTGGATTCTTAGGAAGAACCTCAAAAATTCTCACATTCAAGGATCATCATTACTTTATATACCCAAAACTGTGATTATTTCCACTTTGCATGGGCAAAACCATGATGGCATCACTACTTTGTATAGAAAAAGTAGTGATGATTTCAGCGCGACCAAATAATGAAGAAATTTTTTTTTATCACGATTCTAAAGGTAAAAACTGTGATGCCATCGCAAATGTTAGGGCTAAACCCATGATGGGAAAGGAATATGGGATAAAACTAAAAATATTCCAAGAAAAAGTCCAGACTTAGCACTCTAAGGCAGTAATCAGTGGTGGTATAAACCCATACTGATGCAGACAAGTCGTAAAATTGACGGTTGGTCAAACTAGTCAAAAGTTCAAGGTGAAGGCTTGGATGGAAAGGATCATAGGCTCCCTAGTAGAGTCACCATTTTGTTTTCAAGGTTAATCCTCTCTGTGGATAGAGATGATCCCTCTAGCCCAATGAGTGGGTCTAGAAACTGAAGTGACAATCAACTAGACATCTTCCTAGGTTAGAATTGAAAAGAAGAACGAAGGAGATGGCCTACCTCACTCTGATGCTATTCTGATTTAATTTGTTGAAGAGTCTGAACTACTTGTGTTATGGGCTTGTTTCTTCTTCTCTCAGTGTTTATGCACCTGCACAAGTGATCAAGACACAATAAATCATGCCAAAACAAATAGAAAATTCAATAGAAACATACTTGACTGATCAAGGAATGTCAAGCTAAATGATACATGAACATATACATTCTGGGACGATGAACCAACAATTGTGTATTATTAGAAAATAAAGGGAAGCTTAAAACCAAAGCATTGATGTTGATAGGCTCTCCTTAAGTGGTAATCCAAGTCCAAGCCAAGAACTCTCCAAGCACTCCTTCTCCAAGTCAAATGAATAGCCTTTAGGCACAATCTTAGCATAAGGGTGAAAATAAACATAGACCAACACAACCTATAACCAACAACCAACCATTTTGGAATGGGAGAGGATGAATATATAGGCTGGGAAAGGGAGTTAGGACCTCTCCAAAGATAGGATTGGGCCCTCATCTCAAGGATGTAGCTCATAGGGATAAGATCAAGAGGCCAAGTTGGGAGGATTCAACCTCATCTACATTAAACAACCTCTAGCTCGTTGCTCTGGAAACTTATAGATCACGAAGCTTCTCACCCTCTTTGGGAAAATTTCCTTTTTGAGATTATCGTGGGTATACAAGCAAATAAAGCGATGCCATCGTGGGTTTGGTATAATATAACAAGCGAACATCATGGTTTTTAACATCATAAGAGCAATGAGTCTCAAAATTAGGGTTTTAGAGCCATTTCTTCATGATAAATCTCTAGGCATTTTCTAATTAATGTTCTAGGGAGGATATGAGTTGTATATTTGAATAAGTACATTGCATGATGGTCATGTTTTGGACACTTCAGGGTATGTCATGGGGAAGTGCAGGAGGTGTGATAAAATACTGTGTAATAGTGCTAAGATTCCATCTGAGCTCTTATCCGTCACTATGGCCAAGGAGATTGTGCCTAGCATCATCGCAAACCTAGAAATGATTGCCTCAGGCGAGACAAATTTTATTGCCACCACGAAACACAATGTGGACCAAATGAGTAAGAAAATTATAGACCTTTAGAATAGGCTTTACGTGTTTGAGCAAAGGGTCACCATTGTAGAGCAAGCGAAACAGAATAGAGGTAGAGAATGTAGCTCTTTGTTTAGTTCACTCAAGCATAACATAATTTTAGGTAGTGATCAAAGGAGAGTTTGAGACCCTTGGAGAAACCATGGAAATGGTCTAAAAAGGGATTTCTAAAATACATCATAGAGTGGCCCAAATCTTGGCAATACAAGCTCACATAAAATAAAGAGTTGCAATCGTATGTTAAGTACCTAGGAGCACCAGTGGTGGTCCCTAAGAAAGATTGGATCACCATGCAGAATGCCACTTGTGCATGTTACCCAGAATCTATTGGCTTTTAACAGAGGAACCATTCAACCATTAGGGATCCTTCCTCAGTTGCCTATTACTTTGGGAGGAAAAATTGTTTATCTGAATGTGAAGGTAGTCTCAGGCCCTTTAGATTACAATTTACTTCTTGGGTGTGACTATGTTTATGATACGAGAGCTATTGTTTCAACACTCTTTCGAGTGATGTGTTTTCCGCATGAAGGCAGAATTGTCACCGTTGACCATCTTTCATTTCCCAGTCCAAATATGGATTCCATTCAACCATATTTTCTAAATGGTCATTTTGTATCAATGGTATCTTCCTCACCACGGGTTAATTATGTGGCAAAGATTCCATGCCTACATCAACTAACAATAAATTCAGTGATGTTGTACTTTATGTGTTGGGGGCATTGGAACTATATCTCTCTAATTTTCTCCCATCTAATAGAACCTCTTGAAAGTCATGACCCCTTATGGGTCGTGAACAAGGAATATGAGGACAGTTCCTTGTCTTGTTTCAACCTTGTTAAAAAGTGAAACAAGAAATATGAGGATATTTCCTTGTCTTCTATCAACCTCATTAAAAAATGAAACCAAGGATGTGAGAATAGTTCTTTTACTATGTCAACCTCATTAAAAAATGAAACAACTCCTATGAGGATAGTTCCTTGTCTTATATTAACCTCAGTAAAAAATGAAACGAAGAATATGAGGATAGTTCCTTGTCTGGTGTCAACCTTATTAAAAAATGAAACCAAGGATATGAGGAAAGTTCCTAGTCTTGTGTCAACCTCGTTAAAAAATGAAACAAAGGGTATGAGCATAGTTCCTTGTCCTATGTCAAGCTTGTTAAAAAATGAAACAAGGAGTATCAGCATAGTTCCTTGTCTTGTGTCAAGCTCGTTAAAAAATTAAACAAGGAATCTAAGCAGAGTTCCTTGTCTTGTGTCAAGCTCATTAAAAAATGAAACAAGGTTCCCTGGATCAAAGTTCCAATTTCAGTCTTTGATTAGATCTCGTAAAATCCCAGTCGAGTCTTTCACTTGATCCCGTAAATGAACCTTCATTCCATCCACCTAATAGCCATGAGTAGTGTACTTAGGTAAATGTAATGAAGCTTGGGGGGTATGCACCTAGTGGTAAAATTAAGTTTCCCTATAGGTTATGTGAAGGGAATCACCCCATTCACCTTTTTCCCTATTTGGACGAAGCAAAAAAGGTGTTGGATAACTGTCCTACTTCACCACAGCAACTTCCATCTGGTTACAGGAGACTGTCCCTTTCATCATGCTGGGGGCATGTAAACCGATCTCAAGCATAGTTCTTCATTTCAAGATTGTGTAAAAATGAAATTGAATTCAATTATAGTTCTTCATTTCAAGCTTGTGTAAAAATGAAACTGAATTCAAGCATAGTTTGTCATTTCAAGCTTGTGTAAACATGAAACTGAATCCAAGCATAGTTTGTCATTTCAAGCTTGTGTAAACATGAAACTGAATCCAAGCATAGTCTATCATTTCAAGCTTGTGTAAACATGAAATTGAATCCAAGCATAGTTCCCTATGGTTCAATCTTGTGTAAAGATGAACCCATTTTCATTTTAACACTCGTGATTGCCATTCTATCAGCGTTTTCCATCAGATGAGCCTTGGTTTTTCTCCTTCCATCATCATTATCTACTTGGCTGATCACACACTTTCACTTGGTTGTTTTACCCTTTTTGAGGAACAATTGCAATGAGTGATCTTATAAGCCAACCTCTTCACATAAATCAACATGTTTTTAGAAGTTCCAACGTCACCGGAACCAATTGATATCCTAGACACCACTCATTCCTCAAAGTGGAGTCCTCTTTAAGCTCTTTTTAGACTCTCAAAATATGAAAAGATTTTCAAGCACTTGTCCTTTTCAGCTCGTTAAGAGATTTGAAATGACATCTACTCAGCATAAGTTTAACCCTTTTTTGGGCTAAGATAAATTATTTACAAAAAAGGAATACATTAACCAAACATGTTCAATAAGTTATCTCTTGTATTGTTTTATGTTTTTTCCGGCTTGAGAGACAAATCAACGAAAAAGAACTTGTGGATTTTTCTTTTGGTTCCTTTTCAAACTCTCTAAACATGAAAAGGACCAAGTTATCTTTATCGTTAAACTCGTTAAAACATCAAATAGTGACAAACTTGTCCATCTAGACAAGACTGAGTTTCACCTTTGCTAGACTCGTTAAAACATCACATAGCAATGGATTCACCCGAAGGGTGGAATTATACAACAAGCATATGTTATCCTCCTCAAGCTTGATAAAAATAAAGAGGTACTAGTCATCAATGACTTGGGAAAATGGGAAAAAGGGGGAAAACCACTTTATGGTAGCAGGTCGCTCTTGAACATGACACTTTCACTCCATCACCGTGACTACTTGGGTTGGATTATCAGCTCGATGGTTATCATGTCGTTGGTCTATCATACCATCCATCACTTTGTTTTGGGTCAATGCTACCGATTCATTTCAGTGTCGCCGACATGTTCAAGAGAGATCATCCAATCAAAATTCATCCTTTGCAATACCATAAACCTTCATTTTCATGACTGCCATTCCTGAACCTTTTGTCATCAGTAAAATTTCGTCTCCAAAATCATTACACTCATTTCATGTCGTTGATGTGGGATACATCAAGGCCCTCCTGCGATGACTCGCTTCTTGTCGACATTAGCACATTATCCGAGAAGTTGACTTAGAAACATGCTTCTAGTACCTGTTGAGCCTCCAAAATGTCTTCAAAATGACATCCACTTTCACCTTTATCACCACCATTTCACTCACATGTTGCAACTCCATAACCATATAACCTTTCATTAGCCACCATTTTCATAAATATATGGGTTAGGATCCTTATTTACCAAAGTTATTTATTTTATGTGTTTAAAGTGAATTTATGATTAAAAAAAGGGAAATTAACATGGTTTCATGTATATAATATATATATATATTATATAATATATTATATATCTATATTATATATATATATATATATATATATATATATATAATATATAATATATATATATATATATATATATTATATATATATATATATATATATATATATATGTGGCTTGAATTTCATGACATGTGTAGGTCATTTGGAAGCTTCCAAGGCACCCTTATGTGGCCTCCAATGCTCAAATTCGAATTCCCTTCAAAGGAGATTTGGATAAAGGTCAAAGGATATGTGTCCTATTTGGATTGTAACTCTATGAGGTGTCTCATCATTTCTTATTTGGATTAGAACTCTATGAGACACTTAGGGGATATGTGTCTCATTAGAGCTATTTGTTTGTAACTATATGAGATTTTAGTGGATCCTCATTAAATAGGGTAGCTTCTTATGTTTTTGTATAAATAGGAAAGCCTTCTCCTTTGAAAGGTATGTGTAAAGTTGGAGAAATTATCATGTTTTTAATAGAGAATTTGGAGCTTATACTTGGATATTTGAAAATTTAGTTTTTCTTGCATATGTAGCTTCATCACTTGCCATCCTCATACACCATTGGAATGGCCATCTAATGATTGTGAGATTTAATTTCTTTTATAGATTAAAGTTCATTTTCTTTCTTAGTATTAGTTTTAGAATGACTATGTAATATTTGCTTTTCTAAAAACATTTCAATAGGGAATATTTATGTATTTTCCAATTGTATAAGTTTGAGGCAAGGGCTCATAATTATTTAGTTTCCTTTCATGTTTTGTTATTTACTTTCTTAGATTAAACCATTAATTCATTGTATAATTGAATAAGGGATAAGGCCAAGAAGGTGACTTCATATTGGGTGATTGAATGTTCAACCTATGCAATCATTGAGCTTTACTTTTTCATGCTTTTATATTTTCTTTTAAGATCCTCATTTAATTGCATTAACTGATATTCCTAAAGATCATTCTAAGAAATTGATTTAATCATATTTCAAGATTGAATGATTGAATATTTAATACATGCAATTACTGAGTTATTTTTTGCACACTTTACTTGTTTTTCTAGGACATTAGAAGTTAAAGTATAAATAGTTTCTTACACATCATCTCAAGAAGGTAACACTTCATAACTGAATGCTGGAGTAACTAAGTATACATAAGCTATTTTTTATTTCATAGGTTAATTGAATTTCGTTTTCATTATTTGATTTCCTAGATTAGATGAATTGGTTCTCGTTATTTTGTAGTTATATTGAGCTAAAATGAAGACAATTTCTAGCACATACAGTGCATGCATGCTTCACAAGTTTACGAAACCCGTGGGTTGACAAATTAAATGATAAGCAATCACTTTTCCTCATCAGTGCCTTGAGGCTTGCATACATTAATGGCAGGTTTCTTGCTTCTGGCGATAGGTTAACATCATTGGAATTTGATTGAAAGACTTTGCATGGTGTTCGACATCAAAACATCTATTCACACCATGCAGAATGTATTGTAGTACCTTGAGGACCATTATCATTATCAGTGATTTCTCTTGCATCTGTTAACAACTTACATCATTGGCTGGTAATCAGATGATGCCTTCCCATGTTCGACTTCAGATCAAATATTCACATGGTTACACTCGTACTTGAGTGAACGATTGAACGAGATAGAAGACCACATATCTAGTTTCATCCATCCAAGCTGCCATTTTAGGAGTATTAAATCATATGTACAATGGCTTTACATTGATGGTCATTCTAATCATGGGTCTATATCTATAGATGACTGCCTATGTACATATAATGAAATTTTATATGTTGAGTATGGGTATTACTTCCCTCAAAAATTCATGTAAAAATAAAAAATCATGATATATGTATTGTAATTGATGGAGGTCACCTTCCACTTCGAAACCTCCTCATCACATCATAAAGCATTTCATTCGACATTTTCATTTTTCGAATTCATGCTTTAAGGGGTAGTTGTTACAAATCCATTGGGGCACATCACTCCCATCATCCAGATCAGTGTTTTAGGGCTCATCAAACCCTAATTTCAGTTGCTACATGCCCTAAACAAGTCACCCTTTTGAATGCCTCCTTCCCAGACAGTTTCATGACTTGAAGACATCCTGAAATGACCTCTAAAAGGACCAGCACAGGTAGGCCCATGTAAGGGTGCACTGCAAAGAAATTGAGTCCATGCCAAGGTGCTTTTCAGAGCTCTTAGGACCTCTTTCACCTGCGTTGGGTGAGATTAAGCGAAATTCACATAGGGTTTGGGGAATATTCTTACCTTTTGGAGTCATCTAGAAGTTTCCCTCACTTATCAACTCCTATGAGCTTGAAAATGGATGAGGAATGAGTTAAGATGAATCCTATCCTCTCATCCCTTCTTCCATGGAACTAATTCTAAGTATGGAAGGCCATTCAATATCCCCATTTATGACATAACCTCCTTCATCCTCCTATAAATTGAACACTCATATAAGTGATCATGGGCTAGACTATGTTGAATTGTAAGGAGATAATGTTTCTATGAGAATTGGCTTTGGGACAAGTATTGTTATGCTACAAGTTTGTCATTCTTTTGATGGGATGTGGGTGGGATCCAAGCTATAGGAGTGAATTCGAATCAGACATGATGGTTGTAGTTCCTTCTTTTATTAAATAAAGTATTTGAACCTTTTTCCCATATGTTTGTATTGTTATATGATGCTTATATTTGTGAATGTATCTGATTCCATTTACTTGTATTCAATAGATCTTTTTCTTTGATCGGTCCTTTGTCTTCTGTTTATGTTTACAAGTACTTCTCAAGTGTGTTAAGTACAGGAAGGAGTGACAGGATTGATACGAGGGAGACAAGAGGAAAGAGGAACTACAAGTAGGTATTCTCATCTTATTTGTCTTATCTATTTCTTATAGGAAAAGTCTAAAGTTCTTTGAACTATTGTTCTAGATATGGCTACTTATCTAGGGAATTAGTATTTATTTGTAGATACCAAATTCTCCAAAACAACAGGGTCACCACTGTAGAGAAAGAGAATAGAGGTGGAGAATGTAGCTCTCCATTTAGTTCACTCAAGCATAGCAAAATTTTAAGCAGTGATCAAAAGAGAGTCTGAGACCCTTGGGGAAGCCATGGCAATGATCTACAAAGAGATGCCTAAACTACATCACAAAGTGGCCCAATCTTAGCAATACAAGCTCACACAAAGGAAAGGTTCACAATGCTAAAGTAGGTTGTGATTTCTATAGATAAAATACATGAATGGTCCATTAAGTACCTGGGAGAACCAGCGATGGTCCCTAAGAAAGATTGGATCACCATGCAAAATTCCAAGGTTCAACTCTGCATCAAGATTCAATCGAAAGAGAAATTAACAAAATATGTGGATAGAGTATTAGGCTCCTACATACATCTTTTCAACAGCCTAGAATCTATGATCCAACATCATGGGGTCCCTTCTATCAGAGACGTTGGACAAGTGAGGAGGAAGGAGGATATCTCTAATCAAGTACAGGTATTTTTTGATACATTTAAACAAGTAGCCCATGTAGAGGACATGTCGGTCACCAAAGAAAATATCACATATTATCTGGTAGAATCCGTAAGGATTTACACAAAACTGGTGACCATGAATAACCAGGTGAATGCCAAACGAATCACCTTTATCCTAGAATCACTCGAGTGCCTGCACATAGATGATGAAGATCAGTTGTAGAACACTCCCATTGCAATTGAATATAACCTATGGTGCACCTATTTGACATAATAGCTCAATCTGGACATCTCATTACTTACTTTTGTTAAATCGATGAATTAGGTTAATGGCTTATATTTGTGATGTATGTACTTTGGTTGGATAAGACATTGTGGAATATGAAAGGTCATGAGGGAGACCAAGGGTCATTAGGTAGATGAAGAGTCATGAGGAAGTTCAAGAGTCAAGGGTAGGCCATGAGCCACCCTCACTCTATAAATACACCCTCATGACACATTTGTAAGGACATTTTGGCTAGGGACATTTTGAGATATATTTCTTGGGAGAACTTATGCTCTTCTAATTGATATAAGGATTGATTTTAGCATTCCACTACTAGATTTCTCAAATATTTTATGTCATAATAACATGAGTATTTTCTTTGGTTGATGGATCAGATGTTCCTAAGAGTGCTTTGATGTATGGTATTTTCATGTGCTATCTCATACTTTGAACTTTGTGTTGCTTCGCATGGATGGTATATGAATCGCTAACTCTATCCTTGTGATGATGAACTGTTTTGTTAGTATTGGTATAATCTATTCTAGACTGTACATTTACTTATACTCATAAATGTTTTACTATTGTGAATTACTTAGAGTTGTTAAACACCTTATCCTGTAAAACATGAATCTTATTTGAAGTCTTATAACAATTACTTTACTTAAGGTTTATGTCGTTAATAGTCTTGCTATTGATGGTATGCATGTTATAAGATATTTGTCAATTATTTCCTTATGTTTATTAAAGTTCATGCTTTCAGTTGAGCCCATTTTCCACCTTCATCCGAAGCAAGCTCAACACAACTGAATGGTAGCTGAGCCTACATACCGAAAGGGATCCCTAAAGCAAATGATGTAGTCTCTAGTTTGGAACCTACACCGAGGAGATCCCTTTTGATGTTGATGGAAAATTCCAACCCATCAATAAATACATCATAGAGTTTAACCCAACTTGTGACCATGTTGAGAAGACATATTTAAGGGAAAATATTAAAGGAAAAGTAAAATTGTTATTTACACAACTGAGGATGGGATCACATCACCTTAGATGTAAGATTAGTAGATGGAGGGTACCCTAGGAAGTTTGGGAAGAGAGAACTTGCATATTTTGTGATAAGGGTGTGGTGGAGACAGAATGACACTTTGTCATGGAATGAGAAATATACGAGGATATACACATTCAATATGAATACAATTTAAAGGTCGAGAACATGGACCATATGTTTGATGAGGATAAGATCAACCAAACTACTATCCTTCTCATCAAGATCCACAAAAAAATATCTGACATTGAAAGGAGTATGAATATGAGCTAGGGTTGTTATTATCTTGGTCCCTTATGTGTTCAACCTTGTGTATGTCATTAAAATCAATAAATCAATCAATCCGTGAGATCCTCCTCTGCTTGGATGGAAATAACCTTATGAATACCAACCTTAGCCTTATGGAACTCCTTACGTGTAACCTCCTGCACAACCATAATTTTCATCGGGCACTGACCCAAAAGTCACAAGTTATTTTCAGATGTTTGATCAAGATGGGTGCATATTCATAGATGACAAATAGTTTCAGAGCGAATTTTCTTCGGCCAAAAACTCATTTTACATTCAAAATTTTCATCTCCTCATGTTCGAATTCACCAAAAATAATTCCATGAAAATAATGTTGTAGAAATTCACATCTTTGTGGTAGAGTCTCCAAACTTGATGGGCAATATCTGAGAGGTTTGATAGAGATTGTAATAGGAATATTGTATCAATGGAATGTTGATATACATTCCTTAGTTTATGATATTCGATATCATCAACAAATTTACAAATTTTGGTTTAAAAGTATGACAAGACATGGAAATCCACAAGGAATAATGTCAGTTGAACACCTCAAAATCACACTAGAGGACCCTCAATTAGCTATATTACCCATGGATGGATATCCCAACTTCAAATGCAAACTTCCCAAGGGCCTATAGATTCATGTTTATAAACAATTGGGTAAATGGATTGAATTTCTATCAATGGGTATTTCGCTTACTTCACACTCATTTTTCCCCATGGTTGCATATCAAATTAAATAATTATCTCAATGGATAATATAAACATGTTTTTATTAACCATGGGGCCAAGCAAGCACAAGTGTGTAGTGTGCTTTAACCAATTCTACAAAGTGGGGCATCTTATGGAACACAATCACAATCATAAAGTTTATCTGAAATCAAAGCTAAGGTCCATGAGGAGATTGAGGAAGAGGGAATTATTATATGATGCCAAAAAAATCCATTATGTTAGATTTCAAATTTATGTGGTCTTTTTTTAGAGAAAGATGATTCAAATTCTCCACAATATAGTTTAAACTTTGTCGACATTTTGAATCCCAATGAGGATCAATCTTCAAGATTCATTCAATGTCGTAAATATGGATCCCCGTTGGGATTAGAAACATCAAAAAAGTTCAAACTATACTATGGAGAATCCAAATCATCCTTCTCTAAAATCCATTATGCCTATCATATGGAAAACCAATGCATCCCTCAAAACAATTGTTGGATATAATCCCTTTCTTACACTTGAATCAAATCATAACTATGGAAAAATTTCCTTTTTAACACCTCTGGACCAAAAAAAAACCACCACATGGCCCATACATACAATATGTACCAAAGGGAAGGGATAAGCCCTTTTCACAAAACCCTCAGGTTCAAGCCCTTTCTTATATACAATGTGCATAGAGGAACAAATTTAATAGAAAAATCGCGGGGAATTATTTAACTTCCACTAACATTTGCCTAATCCTCCTCGTAGCCCTTCTCCTTAGTGAAGCTCTTGCCCAAGTCCACCTTGTGACTACAGCATATAACCAAGTCATGGATCCCTAGACCTTGATTTTTTTGTACTGAGACACTTTTCCCTCTCTTTAAAAGTTCTGGGGAGATAGACTATGGGATTCTCCACCAATTACCATTCTTATTCCCCATCAAGTGTTGACTCCATACCCCAAGAATTTATGCACTCGACCTCCTTTCTAATCTTTCAGGATGCCAGACTTTGAGTGATTAGAATATTTCCCATATTCTATGACTCTAATTCTGTTAAGTGTTGACCTCGATAACAATTTCCTGTCTTAACCTTTGACCTTCTCCTTGCTTTGACCTTCCAAGGGATGAGAATATTCACATTATCGTAACATTTCGAAGTCAACTACCGACCCCAGACCCTGATGATTATGAACACAATCATTTGTGGAAATATCTATTGGAAGTAATACTGGGAGGGGGGTGAATCAGTATTTACAGTTCAACAATTTTTCATTTCCCAAGCAAATTTATATATGCTACTTCTTTGAAGTGAACTTGCATGTACACGCTACTCTTATTAGAGAAACTAGCATATACCTAGAGAACTTATGATTTAGCCAATTCATCATGTGTTGGTCTTTAATCAGTGCATTAGTAACTTGTTAAATAGTGCAGTAAAAACATAATAAACCATCACACATAAGTAACACACATGAACACCAAGATTTAAGGTGGAAACCCATTGCGGGAGAAAAACCACCTACTGCTATCATATATGTCTTCTTTTAATACAAAGGAAATTTGTTTACAATCTTGTATTGGTGCAAAATCATACCAATACGTAGGGACCCACCTGCAGAAGGTTACAACCTTCTCTCATTTTCCAGGTTCTACTGAATGGGATCTACAACCCCCTATCTCTTGTACTAGCCAATGTGTTTCCTAGTGTCAAGTCGTAAAAAGGGTCTTTTCACCTCTAATTACCTCACATCAGTTTGTCAATCCAGCAACGTTTTGTTATTTCAAAGAGTGTCCCAGACTGAGGCTATCATTTGCCAGAGTAATGCTAGTAGTATAGTGCTCGAAATACAAGAGTAAACGGATGCTCAAAAAAAGATATAATTACAGTAAAGCACCTTAAAGATGAAATCATGCATTCAAGGAACTAGGAAATTTATCAGTCAAGGGTCCAGTAACAGTAACTCATCCCTCTGTAAACTGATGTAGTTAAAGATAATCAAAGAACAGATCGTCAATCTGGGAGCTAGACAACAAATTCCAATGCCCACTACAGTTTCAGATCGTTTTACACACCAAAGTAATGATAATGCAAATAATAAAGAAATGGAACAACCACTAGGTAATGTAACATCAACTAGGAAATGGAACAACAGCTAGAAAATAGAACAACAACTAGAAGATGTAACAACAATCAATTCTTATAAACACCTTACTCGCAAGAAATAAGTGCAGCAATCGTATCCTTCAGGAATAAGGTAGCAATATTTATTCTAAGGATAAATCAAATAGCACACGAAAATAGAACAACAATTGATTAGCAATGAAATATAGAACAACACTCTGAGTGAAATAGAAGTGCACGATAAACTGATACAATTAACACACATAGCACGCTTTAAGAAAAGTAGTAATCTGATTTCGATACCACCAATATCAATCTTAGTTATCAGGAATAACAATTTTAATTCGTAACGGAATAGCAGCGTCAATTAAATCACAATTGCAATCAAATGTAAACCATAGATGAACGCACGATATAAATGTTACGGCACATTTACTCTGTAGTTGAACAGCAATAATATTCTGTAAATACCAGCAATATCGTATCAACAATTAAAGGAATAGCAATGCGTTACAGAGTTGATATGACGTTTCTGTATCAGAAAATGCTATTACTCAATCTAACATAAATCAATTGTAACAGAGTTGTAATGTAAAGTAACAGAACATATCATATTACCAGACAAAGCTGATAAGTAAAACCATGCAGAAACCAAAAGCAATAGTACAGGAGCAAGTGTTCCACCAGGACCAGGCCCTTAGCCTCCAGGGCTACACCGCTTGAGATTATTCCAGGATCAAGGATGAAACAGCAACCAGGTTTGTATTAATGCATTAAATAGAATTACAACAGATCACTTCTCAACGAGAGTCAATGACAAAGTCTCCAACTCAAGAAAAGTTACATAGAAAGATGACCATCTCTCCGACTAATGGAGCTACCCCTTTTTATAACAGCTAAGGCGGAGATGTCTAGAATGCAAAAATAGTTGAAGCAGCGATCCCTCAGGATCAAAGGATCCTGAGCAATTCGCCAAACTGTTTTAGTTATCCATTTGCTTTCTTGCACTGAGTCGAGATCTCCATTTCCTTTCCCTGGCTGATATGCATTAATTTGGACTTCCTTGTTTGCATATGGTTCCCCGCCAAAGGGGCAACAGTTAACTTGGCCCTGTCTGTTTCCTGGGAACGACAGTCTTTTGTTTTTCCCTTTTTCTGCATGAAATATGACAATTATTAGTATTTTCGTATTGCACCTTAATCTTACAGATTTCGTCATAATTTCCTATTATCTACCTAGTTCATGATACAAAGATGTTACGAGTTCTAAAGAAAGGATGAAAAAATGATCAACAAAAACATACCTTCTTCGGTACTCCACGCACCCCCCTTTTTACCCTTTTTCATGCCCTCATGAAAACATTGTAGTTGACATGTAAGGCAGTGAGAGAGTAGGCTGGAGATGGGATTTCATTTGGTGGTCTACAGCCATGATGCCTAACTAGGTGTTCAAAAAAATGGCCGGTCTGACGCTCAGGCATCTCGTACAGGGCTTGGTACCCAGGTGCAGGGTGCCAAATAATTGGACTTCGAAACCTACATCCTAACCAAGATGGCCCTGCTCCCAGGATGAATTCACCGTAGAGGTGCAAGCGATCGATGGTTAACTTAAAATTTTCATAATTAAATGGTTCCCTGAGTTGGATATTCGGATTAGAGATCTGATATCGAAATTTAGCCACATCAATGGCAAAGTCTTTAATAGTGAGAAAGTATTATTCCCTGCTGATTGATTTCTGTATGAATGGGCCCTAATGCTTCAATCACGCCTGGAGTCCCCATGAGGTTCCTATGTTCCCTCCACAACTGCACTAGATTCCTAGGGTCAACTCTACCCATAAGTCTAATCTATTTTCTTGTCTTTGGAAAGCATTATAGGCTTTAAGCCACTTGATTTAATTAACCCCAAATGAAATAAATTCCTGCAATTAGATATCCCCAACGAAAGGGCCTGAGTTCTGCTCTGTCTCCTCGTCTAACACAAGGTTATGTAAATAGAATTCACATAGTAATCATTGAACCTTTACCCCGTAGTGTTTACAACAATTTATAAAATCATCAATGGTATTAATTTGTATAGGGGCGCCTGCTCTAACAACCTTTATTTTCAATTGCAAATATCATTTTATTAAAAACAAGGCATAATTCTTAGCAGGGGCTCTACATGATAGGATGTCAGTGTACAAAGAGCATGAGGTATCCATCTACTTGATAACTATATCTAACCTATGAGTTACCTTTGCAACTTTTTCTTCTTCGCCATCCTTCAAAGGCCTAGCTTTCAGATAAATTGACGTTTCGTAGTTGTTACTGTAATTCTTCATACCTTTCCCAAGGAACCATTTGTTCTGCAAGTTTTTCTACTGCTTTTTGAGCTTGCATCAAACCCTCTCGTAGGGTTACCGTGCTCGGATCACTATCCCACATGGTAGTGGTGAGCGAGAGGTTCACTTGAATCTTCTTATTGCATTGTCTTGTGTTTGTGATTCGCATTCCTTCAGAGGGTTGTGCCTCTGTCTGCATTTCTTTGTCACAGGCTAATATATCATCTGTTTGGAATTCAACATGGGTAACAGTTGAATGTTGTTCCTTTTGATTTTGAACAACAGGCTACTCCTCAATGAGGTTTAGAATAGCAGACTACTCTTCAACCAAATTTTGAATGGAAAACTACTACTCCACAAGGTTTGGAATAGCAGATTGCTTCTCGACAGGGTTTTGAACAGCAGGATGGACTCGAGTCCTCCAAACCTTTTTCTTTAGGGGTCTTTCCAGAGTGGTTGCATGTCATCTTCCCGAAGTCTTTTTTACCTTCTTCCTCATTTTCAAAATCCTGATATGTTGTCGAAGTCGAACTATCACATTCAGTAGCTTTGCTGTTCTTTCCGTAATCTATTAATTTCTTCCATTTCCTTAGAAGGAACAGTTGTCTGTTTACTCAGGCTTGGACTATGATCTCGGTCAATTCCCTGGTTTTCTCCTTGGGGTGCTCCTTCGTTGCTCTTCTCGGGTTGCTCAAGGGAAATTCTCGGGTTGCTCAAGGGCAAGAACCCTAGCTGGTTCTGTTATTTCCTGGGTGACTTCTTTTTCCACCTCCTCTTCTTCCTAAATTTCTTCCGGTGTAGTCTGGCTAGGAACTGATTGTTCCTCCTCTGTACCACTTTTCTCTCCTATCATATTTTCATCATGAACAGGCTAACTCTCTTTTTCTACCTCCTCATCATGTAATTCTTCAGGTGCATTTTTATCCTGAGCGGAGTGTTCTTTTGGTTCTTCTTCAACATGGAGGTCTGGTGGGCTGAGAGGTTGGGCATATTCACCCATATTGGCCAAAATTTTGGCCAATTCATATTCTTGCAATGGATTCTGTAAGGGGCTATCTTCACGCTGCCCTATTTCCTCCTCCTGCTCGGGTTGCTTGGTTTCTTCCTCCATTTCTCCTTCCTCATTTCCTTGCATTCCTTTCTCATTTTCTTCCCCTTCTAATTGTGGGGGTTGCTCATCCCCTGAATCGTCTATCTCTACTGGTTGGCTAGTATCCCCTTGGGCATTATCCAACCTCCCTTTAATCCATGCTAATCGGACTCATTCCTACGTTTCAGTGGGCGTTCTGGTGTACTAGCGGCATGCTTACGTTTTGGGGATGGAATAGTTAATCCTCCGTCTATCATGGCAAATAGCTCTTCCCAGCTGCTTTACTACTGGGTGAGGCTATGGCTAACTATTAACCGTATCAATCCATGGTGACTTACAACTGATTCTACATGTTGTGCCTTTTTCATGCTTCAGGCAACATCGTGAAGTAATGAATTTAAAAATGTAGGTAAGTTTACAGAGCATTTCTGCTTTAATACGGCTAAAAGTTTAAGGTGTCATGGTCTTACCACGTCTTTCCTGCCTTCGCAGGTGATGTAGCTCTGAATGGTCTTCGCCAATTCTATCTACGACTCTCCTAATGTTGCTGGTAGAACCCCCTTTCCTTTGATTGTCAGGTTCTGGCCTTCGTCTTGGAAGGTTTCTATGATCTTTTGCAGTCTCTCCTTCTTTAATGTCCACACAGGCCTAGCGGCTAGCAGTCCCGAGACCTCTGCAATTACGTCATTGGTAACTGCTATGTGTCTCCCCCTTACTGTGGAGTGATCTTCTTGCAAGTTCTGCAAGAATTATATTGCCACAGTCTCATTGGACTCCTGTAAACGATTGAGATAAGTTAACCATTCTGCTCTTGCCAGGATTTGTCGCGAAACATCTGAGACTATCAATACCTGTGGTTCTCTCTGAATTGATCTTCCTCCCATGCTCTTGGTTTCCCTATAAAATCTCAGAGATGGTAATGGAACAGTAATTTGTTCAAACTGTTAGAACATAGAGAAACTAAGAAAATAGTAGGACTCGCTCAAACCCTAAAGAACTTTACTGACTGCCACAGAGCATACTACGGAAGTGGCTTAGGAACAGCAAGCCATGCAAAATGAATAATAAAAAAATTAATATACTGTTGATCCTTGCTATTCCCAAGTACACAATTTCCCGAATAGTAATCTAACACATATACCGGCGAATGATGAGGTTAACCTCCCCCCCGTAATGAGATAGGTCGTCCGCAGCCGTCAAATAAGGGAGCGTCGTGTCGATCTGCCTTGGGACAGAGTCATAAAGAAATAGTGTATGGCAACATGCCATGTTTACAAAAGTAGCAGGTTACTGAAATCGAGGTGTATAGTCAGATCGCTTAACAAGTAAGAGAGTGGTGTGATATGATGCGAGGCTGGGAGGATAGGACAGTTGTCGTGCACACAGGATATAATGCGGTCATTGTCAACTTTTCTGTCATGATTGGTGATAATAGATTTACATGCATTTAATGGTTCGGGAAATAATATACATAATAGTATGTGATTTATTACAAAGGTATAAGAGACCGAAGGGTGTTGATGATTACCTATTGGTGTATAAGTAATATGACTTCAATACCATTAACGGAGCTCTGCAGCCAACAGGTGCCCATAACCTTGACAGAGTTGTTTGTTTCACCCCTGGAACTATTATCCTTTGTGTATGCTTAGGAAGTGGTGTGTGATGTTAAAATGTAGGCCATTATGCTGGCTTGGTGACCAGTTAGCCATAATGCCATTCACCAGGAAGGAGTGAAAGGTGGGCAGGCCGGCTCATGATGAGACCTCCTGTTCCAAGGGCTCTTTATTTTTTTGATGTACCTCTTGGGCCATATCCTTGGTGTGGTGACCATAGTGAGAATTCCACTTCACTTTCTTCCCTATGATCATGGTAGGCTAGCTCTTGATGAGACCCCCTATCCTACATTTGACAACTTATATAAACAAGTCATAAAACATCATTTTTTCTTGTTTTTTCTCTCTTTTTCGTAAAGTAATTTCCCCATTATGCACAAAGGGTGATTCAACACTCCTTAAGAGTAGGAATGGTGGAAGAAGTCTTAACATCTCAATAGAAACATATGGACCCTTTCTTCTTATTCCTGAATAATAACCAAAGAAGATTATGAGAATTTAAAAGGAACCAACATGATAAAGATAACCAATCAAATCAGAATTAGTAGAATAATGATAGAAAAAATAATGAGTAAGTGTGTCCTCCCTCTTTCCTCTTACCAATTCAGAGCAATTCCTTGTAAAAATATCGATTTTATATAATTCAGTGATTTCAGTATGGTGTCGTTTTGTATTCATTGCATAAGTGCATAGCGGTGTTCCAAAAGACTTGAACTAGCAGGAACAGCAGGCATCCTTAAATTAGAACAGCAAGGGGAACAAGCATAAGTAAAAGGAATACGAGGATGTTGTTATTTCAGAAAGGAAGAGCAAAAGAATACAAGTGTTGTTCCTTTGAAAAAGGAACAGCAAAAATCAAAAGTGTTGTTCCTTCAGAAAAGGAACCGCAGAAAACACAAATGTCGTTCCTTTGGAAAAGGAACAGCAAAAGTCAAAAGTGTTGTTCCTTTGGAAAAGGAGTAGCAAAAAACAAAAGTGATGTTCCTTTGGAAAAGGAACAGAAAAAATCAAAAGTGTTGTTCCTTTGGAAAAGGAACAGCAGAGATCAAAGGTGTTGTTCCTTTGGAAAAGGAACAACAGAGCACACAAATGTCGTTCCTTTGGAAAAGGAACAGCAAAATGACAGCGACAAAGGAATGACAGGCCCAAAAGGTGCTTTTCCTTTGAAAAAGGAGCAGCAAAATGAAAATGTTGTCCCTTTGGAAAAGGAACAACATGAACAATCATAGCACACACGAATGTTGTTCGTTCCAAAAAAGGAACAACAAAGTGTTAATGCAAAAATATATACAGAAAATGATTCAACAAACAAAGAAATTATGTACAAAGTGTAAAAACAGGTGAATCATAGGTGAGGAATATTTCTCCTCCTCCTCCAAACTTTGCATGTCGGAGTCTTTGCGTAGTTGTTGATAGAAGGATTCTCGGGTAAGTGGTTTACGATATAGTCAAACTCGGTGGCCATTTGCCTTGAAAGAATATCCAGATCCATCAATGGTGATTAGAGTAAGGGTGCCATTATCATGTACTTTCTGGATTTCATATGGCCCCAGCCAATGAGTCTGGAGTTTCCTAGGAAAATCCTAAAACCTGGAATGGTACAAAAGTGCCCAGTTTCCTTCACAGAAGACTTTATTTTTAATGAGAGCATCATGCCATTTAGCTCATTGTTGTTGGATTAATGCAGTGTTTTGGAGGGCAGAGAGCCTAACTTCATTTAACTCATTGATCTATTGTAATCTATTAATCTATGCCTCATTTAGATCTAATCCGACTTCTTGTGCTATTCGTAATGTTTGGATTTCGAATTATATAGGAAAGATGGGTTCCTTTCCAAACACCAATTGGTATGGTGAATAGCCAGTAGTGCTTCTCCATGTTCTGTAAGCCCACAAGGCTTCTGGTAGTCTTGCAGCCCAATCACGTCTATGTGACACGATGGTTTTTGTTAGGATTGCTTCTATTATTTTATTGTTGCTCTCTACTTGGCCATTTTCCTGTGGGTGATATGGAGAGGTAATTTTGTGTTGGATATGATAACTTTTGAGTGTTGCAACAATCTTGTTACCAGCAAACTATGGTCCACCATCTGTAATTATATCTCTTAGAAGGCCATAGCGCACAAATATATGGAACAGGAACTGTATGACAGAATCCTCTGTAGCTCTCGAAAATGCCTCTGCTTCAACCCATTTGGTGACATATTCTGTTGCCACTAAAATATGTGTTTACTGGTTCGAGGATGGGTTAATTGGTCCAACAAAATCAAGAGCCCATATCTCGAATGGTTCAATGACTAGCTGTGGGTTCAGGGGCATTTCATCAGACTGACCAAGGCATCCTGCTCTCTAGCAACTATCATAGGCTTGGACGAACTTCTTTGCATCTTTGAAGATTGTGGGCCAATAATACGCTGTTTGTAGGACCTTATGCCTAGTTCTGCAATCGGAAAAATGTCTGCCACATGGTCTGTCATGGCAGGGTTTTAAAATATCAAAAATCTCATCCTTGTGGATGCATCTCCTGATTTTCATATCTACCCCTGTATGGAACAGGTAGCCCTCAATCCAAGAAAATCGAGCACTTTGCTGGACAATCTGTTTTCATTAATTGGGGGTTAGATGTGTTGGTAATTTAGCTACTGCTAAGTAATTCGCAACATCAGCATACCAGGGTGTTTTAACAGTGACAGCAAACAAATGCTCATCTGGAAATTGATCTTCAACTGCTGCTGTGTCCACTGGTTTTGGCATTCGCGAGAGGAAGTCAGCTACGGGATTTTCTTTTCCAGGTCGGTCCTTGATTGTAATGTCAAATTCCTACAATAAAATTATCCATCTAGTTATTCTGCCATTTGTGATCGGTTTATTTGCTAAATATTTTGTGGCAGAATGATCTTTATACAAGATAACAGGATATCCAGTAATGTAATGCCTAAACTTATTGACAACATGTATTATAGCTAGAAATTCTTTTTCAGTAACAATATAATTCAATTGAGCAGGAGATAAATTTCTGCTAATATAATAAATTGCATATGGATTTTTCTCTTCTTCCTGCCCAAGGACTGTGCCAATAGCTGTATCTGAGGCATCTGATGAAATTTGAAATGGCAGGTCCCAATTTGGTCCTTGAAGGACTGGGGCTGTGGACACAAGCTTATTCAGATCCTGGAAAGCACGTTCACATTTTTCTATCCAAAGAAAGTCAACATTACCTGTCAGTACATATAGAGGAGCAGCAATATGCGAAAAATGTTTTATAAACCTTCTATAATAACCAGAAAATCCAAGAAAACTACATACCTCTGTTTGAGTGGTAGGAGTAGGAATTAGCAAAATTATTTGAATTTTAGCTGGGTCTAGCTATATGCCAGCTACCGAGATATAATGGCCTAAGATAAGTCATTCAGTCATCATCATATAACATTTCTCATGGCTCAAACAAAGCCTAGTAGTAATGCAGCGTTGTAGGATTTTTCCAGTGTGTCCAATGCTGGGTCAAAATTATCTTTGTATGATGTAAAGTCATCCATATATACTTTGAGTCCTTCATTTATTAAATCTGAAAAGATGCTGAGGATAACTCTTTGAAATGTGGTAGGAGAATTGCATAAACCAAAAGGTAGGACTCTATAGGCGAATGTTCCCCAAGGACAAGTAAAAGTGGTTTTGTCTTGGTCTTCAGGGGCAATCTGAATCTGATTGTATCCACTAAAGCCATGTAAGAAAGAAAATAATTTCTTTCCCGCCAAAGTGTCTAATACTTGGTCAATGAAAGGAAGGGGAAAGTGGTCTTTTTGTGTCGCTTTATTTAGCTCTCTATAATCTACATAAATCCTCCACTTCCCATTTTTCTTTGGTACCACCACAAGTGGAGAGACCCATTTACTATTAGAGATAGGGTAGATGAAGTTGACATCTAAAATTTTTTGAAGTTCAGCTTTTACCACATCTTTTAGATGAGGATTAAGTCTCCTTTGAGGTTGGCGAACAGGTCTCGCATATTTTTCTATGTAAATGTGGTGTGTACATAGTTGGGGATAAATTCCCTTCATATCAGGGTAGTCCCATGCAAATGATTCTTTTTATTTCCTTAATAGTTGGATGAGCTTCTTTTCCTATTTAGAAGTCAGGTTGGCATTAATGTTTAAAGTCTTTCCTGACTCAATTTCTACAATTTTTCTATTTGAAACAGAAGTAGTGGGTATTGTTTGATCGTGTGTATCTTTAAGAGGATCTTCTTCTAATTCATTATCAAATGTTGCTTCTATCATGTGACATTGCATGTGGGATCTGGTTTTAGCTTGGCTAATAAAATTGTTAATGGCATCATCTTCTGTTTGGTCTTTGAAATCAAGTGCCTCTTTTATAGTTAATGGAGATCTAATATTTTTAGTGAGGTATGATACAGGATGCTTGTTAGTTTTTATTATTGTGACACTTGGCTGCACTGGAGGGTATAAAGCTAAGTTCTTGATATTTTCCCCTCTAGTTATGGTCATATTACCTTGTCTGCAGCCAATGTAAGCATCGGCAATTGCAAGCTAAGGTCTGCCTAAAATCAATGGATGTCCATCAAGTCAGTTTTTGGGGTTTATTATCAGAAAGTCGGCCGGATACTCCCAGGAGTCAACAGACACCATGACATCATGTAGTGTGCCCTCTGGCCTAACCACAGATCGGTCAGCCAATTCTAATAAAGTAGAGGTGGGTTCTACAGATGTAATGCCTAGCTTTTGGAAAGTAGTAGTTGTTAAGATATTGATTGCAGCTCCTAGATCAATTAAGGCATTTAAGAAGGTTTGACCATAAATTTGTACGATTACTATTGGGTTTCCTGGGTCTTCGTATTTAATGGGTGTTTCTTTTCCTCATAATAAGTCAGATAAAGTGCCAACTAATTGGACTCTTGGATTATTTTTTATATTCCTCATTGGTTTCTTTATACATAATTCTTTAATATTTTTTGCATATATCAGGATGTGTTGAATGGCTTGGAGGAATGGAATTTTTATGTACAAGTTTTTTAATTCTCCCTGTTAGATTCCTAGACCAATAGGTTTCATTTTTCATGATTGACAGTGGAAGTGCTAAATATGTTCATCCCTGCATGCTGCAGAGGTTCCATATTTTGTATACAGACAAAGAAAAGTAAAAAATGAAAAGAGGGTATGCCTTAAAAGAATAATCAAAAGGCAAGAAAATCAATTGGTCAAAAAGAATAGTGAAATGAACCCCAACCAAAGACCAGGAAAGTGGCTAGTCAAAATGCCACTGCTATCTTATTTTGCAAGTTCACCATGTGGAGGTACTGCTGCTTATTACATTTGATGGATGGCCCAACAGTTCAATATGGACCATGCCATGTTTGAATTGTTGTTGTAGAATAGAGAAAGAATATATGTCCAAATAGTTCAAGCTTGGGAGATGAGTAGCTAGGTAGAGAATTTGAGGAGCCCAACTACTTAATATGGGCCCTTGGAAGAGATAAGGGTACATTTAGATAGGAGGACAGTCAAAAGAAAAAGAAAACAATCAGGGTTTGCCAGTTCAAGTGCACCCAATCCAAAGGAAGAAAAAATGTTAGATGTATTAGGCTGGGTAGGTAGTTTGAGGTTGCAGAAGCAAGTAGGTAATCACTTGTGGTCTTGTCAAGAAGGACTCATCTCATTTATGGCATTGACACCATGGTAGTTGTTTGATGGTACAACAAGGAAGCATGACTAACTTCCCCTTTCCTTCCCCTAGAAATCATTCACTAACATCCCCTCAAGGACCTTGGGATTTTCCCAAAAAGTCCAGTTTCACTCCATTATTATTAAAAACCAAGTTGAAATGTGAGTTGAATTAGTGAAAAGAAGCCACATTTCTTGTGTAAAATTGACCTTTCCACAATCCATTCATTTCCCTATGCTCAAGTTTCCATTCTATAAACTTAGCATGCATCGATTCCTTTTCATTCCATAGAACTCATATTAACATCTAAACCTATTATCTAGCTCCCTAAATCATTTCCCCACCCATATTCTACAAAAACTATATTAAAAACCCAAAAAATATAAATATCCCCACCCATTGGCAACTATAGCCAAATAATATAAGTCGGGAAACATTAGGTCTGTTTGGGACCCATTGTTAACCCATCTGCATTCATTGACCTTTGGGATTTATTTAACACCCGGTTAAATAAATAACCACATCAAACCCTCCCCCAAACCATACCCTATTACCCTCCATGCATGCATTTCATTTGGGTTTTATTAATATTTGATTGATAAATAACCAAAGCCCGAACACACATTAAGTCTATAACCCAAGGTCTAACCCGCCCAAAACTATACAAAAATCAAAGTATATCATGTGCGCTCCTGTAACAGCACCTGATCATGTTGCCCTCCCGTCCACCGTCGGATCACCTCCCACAGATCCGACAGTCTTCATCAATATTGGGCACCCCTCTGTAGCGGTACATTACCACCCGATGGTCGATGGTTTCACCGTCGTACACCGGGACAGCTGTCGGCCTCCTATTGCATCGGGCCGCCTCTGACACTTACCGCTCCCATACCAAAGGTGGTTCGACAGAAACCACTTACCACCCTCCCCTGTTGCCTACATCACTGCATGATGTTGCAGCCACGTCACCTGCCACTGCATTGTAGCTGCGCCATGTCATCTACTGACGTCAACACCCCGCCACCGTGTCATGTGCCACATCATCATCCACGTCATGTGCCACGTCATCCTCCGTACCCACTACACAACAAAAAATATGTCATGATGACGTCATCCTGGAAAAACGCAAAAAGCGCCAAAAGGTCCAAATTTGGTTAAAAAGTCGTGAAAGCGACTATTTTCCGCCTATTTTTATTTTCACTCCCACAAACAACGTGCATTTGCCTTTGCAAACAAATCATCTCTGGAGCTACTAAAGCTTATCAACCTACAATTCGGCTCCGCAGCCTGACTCCATAGCTCGACCTGTACCTGCCAAGTACCCTCAGCACCCTCAAAAGCAGGTATTTACCCAATTTCTTCCCCAAACCCTGTTTCATTCAAGTTCTCTATATAAATTGCCGAAAGAACCTGTATTTTGCTTCTAAAAGTTCTCCTACCTATCACTCACTATACTCCAAACACCCTTTAAGCTACTAATTCATCGCAAATCTGCAAATTTGAACTAATTTCCTCTGCAAACGAGCTATTCCTACACACTATGCATCCATATGTGCCCACAGAAACCACAGAAATTGCTCAATTATTGAGTTAAAATACTCCAGCACCTTATTTCCATTGATTGTAACTTGTTTCCTAAAGGGAATCCTCAGTTTCCTTTTCCCTCTGCAAACTTGTGCCCCTTCGGGCGAAATTCAAACTCTATCCTCTCAGCATTCAGTTCAAAGAGCCTGCAAATTCAACCAGTTTATGTAAAAACCCAGTCAAAGTGTTGCAAGTTTGTTGTTTACCATAAACTCTGTATAGTGAGGTCCATTTGAAATAAAAAAATCAGTTTTTATACCTTTCACAATATCCTCAGAGCCTAAATTCTACTTCCTATTGTTGTTTACACCCATATTGCAATTAATACCAGCAGTATAAGATATGGAGACTCCAGTAGCCTTGAACATTGCTCCTTTGAATGCTCCACACATGGATTTAGAGTGGCTACCTTTGGCAGATAGAGACTTCCAGATCAAGGATATGATGGGCCTTAATTCTCACCTCAATATTGTGTGCCAATTCAGAAATAATCACAAAAATAACACAAATATTCTAGGAATTTGGCAATCCAGTATGCCCATCTATTACCTCCCATCAGTCAATGTGTTGCCTAATTTCATTCATCTATGTCATGCAAACAATGACCCCACTTTGAGAGAAATTCTTAGTCCAGATGGGTCTGTGCTTTTCTATATCACTCCTCAATCCATAAATGAAATGCTAAACTTTGAGCCTCCTCAGCCTCTGGCTCCCCTTACAATGAAACTTTTGTTGGATCAGGGTTCAAGGCTCTCTAAGGCAGAAATATCAAGAGTTAGTCAGTTGTTTATGGATCCACAATGCTAGTATGATCATCCTCCTCCATATCATCAGGCCTCGTTTAATGAAATAGACAAGCTCATGGTGGATATGATTTTCTACATTCTAGGATGCAAAACAGGAGAGTTTGTAGATGAGACTGTGTTTTTGCTCTTAGCCATTTTCACTCCAGGACAGCCCCCTGCTGTCATGTATGACTATGACACCTTCATAGCAAACAAGATACATGAACAATTCATGACGATGGAGAGAGAAAGAGTGTTTAAATACACCTCCTACATTTACCATCTGCTGTTGTACTATCACCCAGATAGTTTCAAGGTTCCTCTCAAGTGACTAGACCCAAAAGGAGAGAGGAGATATGTCATCTATTGGACCTTAGTTTTCCATGAAGTCCACTATTCTCCATACACATATTGTGATTTTATTGACCTGTTCATCTACCCAGCTACTTGCCTATTAATGGTGACTCCTCCTACCAGACTCACTGCTGAAATGCAAAGAATCTTGCATCTTTCAAAAGGCTACAACATTGGTGATTTGTACTTCTACCAAAACCACACAATGACCAGAATTTATGGGTGTGAGTTGTCCCCCTATACGCTGCCAAGATATGTCCCCATGAGACTTTTTACCTTGGAATATTTTAGGCAGTTCAGTAATGCAGACCTGACTCATTTCCATGGGAAAAACAAGAAGGCACAACTTAAAATCATACACCAGTTGGGTCCCTTTGTTTTCAACAAAAAGGAAGAGGCATGGAAATATGCAGACAATATGTTGGGACAAGAACTCATGTTGAAACAGAGCTTCTTGTTACACAGTAAAATGTCACTGCCATCATGTCAGTCTCCCTACTGTGCTATAAACCACATTCACCTATACTCATGCTCCTCAAAATGGCTAAAAAACCCTCTTTGCCTAAGTTAAATGAATCATCGCGTCTGTTAATGAAATAACCGCGCTGAAAGCGGAGGTCAGTGTTGTTGTTGCGATGCCAGCGCGGAAGCACACGTCTTTTCCGTGCTGGTCCCATTTTACGAACAGTGCACCCTCCGTTTGTCCTGTTGAGCGCTGACCAAAACTCCTCTATAGTTGGTCTGCAATGTCAGTGCGCCAGCCCAGTGTCTCACCCGCGCTGATCCTGTTTGGGCGAAGTTGTTCTAACAACCAGCCTTCCAGATCCCTCAAGACTTGGTTGTTAGCATTGTTGAGGTCGCCATCCTTTCTCTGGCATGTCTGTTCGACTGACCATCCTCTTATCTTGGGGGAAAGCTCATCCTTTACCTATTCATGGAGACTCCTTCTCTTTATAAGCCTCCTCCATTGCCCATGAACAGCTAGTTTGGAACATATAGACTTTGATTGAGGAATTCTTAGTGCATTTTAGTGCTGCTCTTTGTAGGCATTTGGTGTGTTGTGTGAGGATTGCTTTGAGCTTGAGGAAGGTCATGAGCTTGTTGCCTTGTATGTGAGAGAGAGACCTCTTTGACTTGGGAGATTGCTTCAAAGGTGAATGCTTGGAAGACATGCTGGCTGGACCCTCTAGAGAAGGACTCAGCGTCAGGACTTCGGTTGTACCTTACTCTATTTTCTGATTAATAAAGATAGATGACTGCTCTTATGGTTTCATTTCCATTTGTCCTATGAATGATTAATGTAAATTGTATCCTTCCTGACTGATACATAGTTGTTGTTAGTAGATTTTATGCTCTTGTTTGCTCTCTCTTTGCTTGTGCAGGTGTTTGTTCGCGAGGATAGTGGGGAATTGTGATCGGCTAGAGCGAAGGAGCGAGAGGATTATCTCTTCGACAAACATAGCGTTGGAATCCAAGTAGGTTACTCTTACCCACTTGTTAATTACAACTAGGAAACTGCGGTGCGGCATTGTTTGATTGTTGCTAGACCCCTGTTGGGCTAGTAGGGATCGCCTCTATCCGTAGAGGGGATTTACCTCACCAACATAATTCATGAGTAGTAAGATAGTGGCTAGCACATCATCCAGTACAACAGTCAGTTCATTAGCCAACACAGTTTTAGGTTAACTCAGCAATTGAATCCATCAAAAGAGAACCGCCATCCCTTCTATATGTCTACGTGGCCTATTTTTCTGCCAGAGATAAATCATATTGTTTGTAATTAGGCAAATAATACACTGTCAGTTTTTCAACGATTTTGTAAATGATTTTTGTAATTATTCATATAAATGCTTCACTGTTTGAAGTACTAAGGGTTGATTTCTGAATGTAATTTCTTCTGCATATTGTAATTTTCAAAGTACTAGAGCATCAATAATACAAGGACCTTTCATAGGATTCATGTGGTGTACCAAATGGTGATGTGTTCCTTCTGTTTATTTATTTAAACATTGTTTTTCTTTCTCCGTTATTCTGAATATATGAATTACTTAACAGAAACTATGATAAATGGGATTTGTTTCTTAGAGCACCCTATTTTGGCTATTGGTAATTTTAATGTTTTCCACTGAAGTC
Organism: Pinus taeda; assembly: GCA_000404065.3. NCBI lineage: Eukaryota > Viridiplantae > Streptophyta > Pinopsida > Pinales > Pinaceae > Pinus > Pinus taeda. The sequence goes on from APFE031613781.1 coordinate 237,528, forward strand.
AAATCAAGGAATTCTTAATTTCTCCTTGATTTCTACTGAACCTTACACTTCTGTTATTTCACCATCCAATTAATTTATGAAAAGATCCAAGTAGTGCAACCTAGCTTGCCCCATGAGAACTCCTCTAAAAATTGATGCAAAAATCCAATTTAATTTATAGACTCCATGGCCCAATGGAATTATAACACTTAAATCAACCAAACCAATCAAATCAAAACAAGCAAGTACAGTCATAACTAGCCTAAAATTTACATAAAACAAAGCTAAATTTTACAGAGATATCCCTCTCTAAAGCTGGCAGGGCTAGATCCCAGATTGCATAGTGGTTTTGATGTTGTCCTATGTGTTTACTCCCTCAACCTACAAAATATAGAATGACAACATAGTGGTGACCATACTGGGGACGAAAACTCTTTACATTGAAAAATCATTATTCCCTGATATCCAATCAGTATTTCTCTAAATTAAAACTTATATATCATAATGAAATACATGATCTGAGGTTGTTATTTTGTATATATTTTAGTGTGTCATTGATTTTGAATTTTATTTGTGTGATGATTTTTAATAGACATGGCTCCCAAAATAATTTTTGCTAGAGCTCACCCTAATCCCAACCCTGCTGAATTTGTAGATAATCTAGATAAATTGGTGAGAAAGAAAAGTCTTATAGAGAGTCAAGGTAGTAATAGTCCCTTTTCTAGATTCAATTCTCTTCCTGAGAATAATCATTTGTCAAGGTCTAACTCTCTTCCAGAGAAATTTGAAACTATTCAAGATATAGAGTTTAATTTGCCTTTCCATCATAGTTTGTTTAGATCAAAATCTAAGACTTTTGTAGATCATACTGTCATTGATAAAGCCCTAGTGCAACCATACATACCCCAAACCCAACTTCTTGAAATAGATCCCAATCTAGAATCCCTACAAAAACTTGATAAATTACAAGGTCTAGTTTCAATTTTGGACCAAGCTATCGAAGAAGATTATATTCAACAATCTATTGAATTTTTGGATTTGACAATTGCAGCAACTTCCTTTTCCACCCAACCTTCCCATTTTGTTCATATGAAACCTCCCAGTCCTACTCATTCTATAGTCTCTACCTTTTCACCTGTAATATCTCAGACTGCCATTCCTATTATCCCTATAGTTATCACAACTACACCTACCTTAGGCCCATCTTCTAGTCAGTCTTCCAGACCATTTATGGTAGGTAGGTATGCACCTTTGGTGTTAATAGGCTAGCTAAATGCTATGCCTTGGATTACTAATCTAAAATAGTGATCTTTAATAACACTGGTTCTCATACTACTTAGCAATATGTGGATAGAATGAATGATGTGTTTGACCTTCAAGAAGTAGATGAAGCCGATGTAAAAATGAGATTGTTTGCTCAAAGTTTAGGAGGTGATGTCAAAATTTTTTTTAGGAGTTTACCTATAGGAAGTATAGCCAACCTTGATGCATTCCATCAAAATTTCTTAGCTAGATGAGAAATCAAGAAAAGTCGACTTCAACTCCTATATGAATATATAAGACTGAAAAGAAAGCCAAATGAAAGTGTGGAAGAATATTGTGAATGGTTAATACTATTTACCATACCATTCCAAAAGACATCAAGCCCTCCCCTAACCTAGATTTAATTGATTTTCCTGATGGTTTCCATGTAGACATGGAATATCAACTTAGAGAGAGAGACCCGACAACTTTGGAAGAAATGCAAGACAATGCCATAAAAGTCGAAGCTAACATCTTAGCCAAGAAGGCCAAACTAAAATCTGAACACAGGGTTACCATTAAAGAAGAGCCTTCTACTTCTGCCTTTGATCATAAAATTGACAACCTAGTGAGAGTGGTGAATCAGTTGATGCAAAGAGTAAACATAAATCACCAAACTCAAGTGAGAGAGAACCAAAATTCACCTCAAAATAGAAACCAAAACTTTAGAAAAAATGTTCCCCAAATCAAACAAAGAGAAGAAAAGGGTCCAGACCAGCAGGTTTGCCCTCCCTTTCAGGAAAACTACACTGATGATGAGGGTAATATTATTGAAAAGTTGGATAGTAATCAAATAAATCTTATGGGAATCAGTGATGATGAAACAATTTTCCTCACTGAAGAGGAGCAAGAACTTTTTCTCCTAGCTCAAACCGAACTAGATTCTGAAGAATCAGATGGATATAAACAAGGATTTAAAAATTCCATCATGGAAGTACATAGGCAGTATAACCTTAGGAGAAAAAAGAATTTAGACACTCTTAACACCAAAAACTCTGATAATCCTGCTAAAAAATCTTCGAAAATTGATTCTAGGAAAACCACAGATAGTCTTCCTAAGAAAAATATAGATAATTCAGGTAAAAGGAAAGTGGAAATTCCTATCAAGAAGATGGTTGATAGTCTCTCTAAAACTAGTCAAACAGATATCCCAACCGCCATCCAACAAAAAGAGCCTATAACAAAACAAAACAAAGGTCAATCTGAACTTCCCAAATTGATTAAGATTCAAACATCGTTCAACATTGAGAATGAATTAGCAAAATTCAAAATCCCTATTCCTCTCACAGAGTTAATGAACAAAAACATGTACAAACCCCAAGTAATGAAAGCTCTAAACATAGGGGAAAACACAGACTCTGTAAATCTGAATTATGACCAGCCTGAACTCTTATTTGAACTAGAAGTTGAGGGCAAACCACAGGAAAGGGGTGTTCCTCCATTCTATGTTAGCCTATATATTCTTGATAAGATCCTCGATAATGCTCTGCTAGACTCAGGGGCTTCCAACAACTTAATGCCTAAAGATGTTATGGACAAGTTAGGACTAGACATTACCAGACCTCATAAAGACTTATACTCCTTTCATTCCAGTAAAGTAAGATGTTTAGGTCTCATAAAAGACTTGTGTATTACTTTAGGACAAATCCCAGCTAAAAGTCTGGTAATTTATATAGTGGTTGCAGATATTCCCCCTAAGTTTGGCATGTTGTTGTCACACTCATGGGGCAAAAAACTACAAGGAACCCTACAGATGGATATGACCTTTGCCACCATGCCTATTTTTGGGCAGTAAAGAAGATTATATAGGGAAACCTTAATGAAATTCATGGTCAGTAGTCAAGAGAAGCCTCACAATTATCCTCTTTATTCTGTCCACTCAAATTTAGACTCTTTCATTCTTTACAATGATGGAGATATCAACACTCAGGTGATCATTGCTGAAATTGAGAGTCCTAAAACAGATCAAAACCAAACACAAACAATAGAACCAAATAGTCCTCTCGAACCTCTTTAGAACATGAGCTTTGATGGCGCTTGTAGAAAAGATGGTTTTGGAGTAGGAATTTGGGGAGTGAACAAAGGAAATAATCATGTTGAGGGTCACTCATACATGCTTAATTTCCAATGTAACAATAACATAGCTGAACATGAAGCCCTTATATTAGGATTGAAATTATTGAAAAATTTAGGTGCCAAAGGAATCTCCATTCAAGGGGATGTTGAATTAATTATCAAACAAATTAAAGGAGAGTATTCAACTAAACACCCTAGAATAAGAGCATACAAGAATGTTGTGCTTGATTTTCTAGAGAGTTTTCTTGAATATGACCTTTCTGCAATTCCTAGAAAACAAAATATCATTCCAAATAATCTGTATTTTTTAGCTAGCTTCTGTAAAATGCCTTACCATAATCGAGAATATATAGTGGAAGTGAAACATCAACCAGTTGTACTAGATAATATGAGGTATTGGCAGGTGTTTGGAAGTGATAAACAAATTGAAATTTTTCTGCAATCTAAATATGAATTTCAAGATGATAGTATTGATTTGGAATTTGAAGTAGAAAATCAAATAGTTGTACATTATAATCTAGAAAGGCAGTTAGAAAATTCAGATGTCAATACAACCATACATAAAGTTGTAAATAAATTAGAATTACTTGAGATAGTCCCAGAAAAAGAAGAGTTTGAAACGCTTTAGCTAAAAGATAATGTTTTACCTAGAAGTCTAGTTCCACTGGAAGAACTATTTGATTTCAATGTTGTGGTAAAAAATCCCAAGGTTGACTGCTTTGGAACAATGATTGAAGAATGTAATTTAGGTACTGAAAAGGATCCGAAAATCATAAAACTATTGAAATCACTCCCAGCTGCTAAAAAACAAAAATACATTGTTTTATTCAAGGAATTGAGTGATGTTTTTTCCTAGAGCTATGAAGATCTTAAAGCTTATGATACAAATATTATACAATTCAAAATCCCAATTAAGGAAGATCATAAACCATTTAAACAAAAACTTTGAAGAATAAATCCAGTTCTGATGCCTTTGATTGAGAAAGAAATTAAAAGAATGTATGACTCTAAAATCATAGTTCCTCTTCAGTACTCTAAATGGGTTTCCAATATTGTGCCAACTAGGAAGAAAATAGGGTAAATCAAAATATGCATAGATTTTAGGAACCTTAATAAAGTCTCCCTAAAGGACAATTATCCTTTACCTAAAATGGATCATATTTTGCAGAAGATAGTTGGATCTTCTAAGATTTCTTTATTAGATGGTTTCTCAGGTTATAATCAGGTTTTAGTCTACCTAGATGATCAAGATAAGACAACCTTTACTACTCCATGGGGTAACTTCATGTATGTGAAGATTCCCCTTGGGTTAATGAACGCTAGAGCCACATTTCAAAGAGAAATGGATATTGTTTTTGCTGATGAAACTGGCATATTTATTGTGATCAATCTCGATGACATCATTGTATATTCTAAAACTGATGAAGAACATTTGTTACATCTAAGAAGAGTACTTGAGAAATGTAGAAGGTTTGGGATTTCACTAAATCCTAAGAAAATTGTGTTTGGCCTTGAAGAGGTAAAACTTCTTGGTCATATCATATCTAAGGAAGGCATTAAGATTTATCCTAAAAGGATTGAATCTATTCTAAAAATCAGTCATCCAAGAAACATTAAGGAACTTCAATCATTCATTAGTAGAATTAACTTACTTAGAAGATTTATCCGTAACCCGACAAAACTTCTTAGGAACATAAAAAAACATGCTAAAAAGAGATTCAGAAAGCAGATGGAACATTGAAGCTAGGCAATCATTTGACCAAATTTAAACAAGAATTGGAAAAAGCACCAGTCCTTATTAGTCCAAATTTTACTAAGGATTTTTTCATTTTTTCATTTTCTTCTAAAAATATTGTTGTAGTTGTCCTTTTATAGAAAAACAATGAGGATTTGAACAACCCATTGCTTTATTTAGCAAGGCTTTAAGGGATGTTGCACTCAAATACAACATAATGGAAAGGCTTTCGCACTGATAAAATAAATTAAATATTTTAGAGTATATATCCTTCATTCTCACATAATTGCTTATGTACCAAATGTTGTAGTTAAGGATAATTTAACACAAAATGGACCAGATGGAAAAAGAGGCAAATGGATTACCATCATTCTTGAGTATGACATGGAAATCAAGACAACCAAGCTTATCAAAGGACAAGGATTAGCCAAATTGATGGTTGAATCTAACGTTAATTATTTGGATATCAACTTTGTAGCTACATTGGGTGATCAAGAGGAACACGCGCCTCCATAGTTAGATGAGGCTTTCATGACCTCACCCTCGGATGTAGACCTTATTTGTGTTTTATTAAATTTAAATGCTCCTCCTAGTCTAACTAAGACAAAGGCTATATTTTTGAAGCTAAAAGAAGTTAAATTTTGCATCATATATAATGTTTTATACATTGGTGGTATTCTACTAAAGTGTCTCTTGAGAGATGCTGCAGAAAGAACAATGCAGGAATTCCATGAAGGGGACTATGGTGGCCATATAAATTGGAAAACCACTGCTAATAAGATCCTTAGAGCTGGTTTTTATTGGCCAACCCTTTTCCGTAATGTTCATAAGAAGGTAACTTCTTGCCACAAATGTCAAATCTTTGAGGGAAAAAGAAATCTTTTGCCTCTAGCTTTGAAACTCGTATCTGTTGAAAGTACTTTCCAATAGTGGGGATTGGATTTCATTGGAGAAATCCATCCACCATCCTCTTCTCAACATAAATGGATCCTTACTGCTACTGACTACTTCTCTAAATGGATTGAGGCCACTCCTATCTAGATTTGGTTGTCCAAATAAACTTATTACAGACAATGTTGCAGCGTTTAGATGTAATAAAATGATAGATTTTTGCAAAAAATACCATATTACTTTGGGACATTAAATTGCTTATTACCCATAGGGTAATGGGTTGGCAAAATCTTCAAATACGATTCTAGTAAATATTATTAAGAAGGTGTTAGCATAAAACAAAAATTCATGGCACAAAAAGCTAATAAATGCACTTTGGGTTGATAGGCTCACAACTAAGAAATCAATTGGCATGTCACCATACCAATTGGTTTATGGAATAGATGTTGTTTTTCCATCCTCTTTGGGAGTTCCAATCATGACGATAATTAAGAAATCGCAAGTTGAGCCAAATGACATTCAAAGGAGAATTTATTAGAAAATTCAAATGCAGCAATCTAGGGAGGAAGTCTATAATAAGTCTCAGGTCATCCAGAAGAATATTAAGAAGGTTTTTGATAGAAGAACAAAAGCAGATGATTTCACTTGGCTGATAGAGTTTTAAAGTGGGATTCTAGAAGGGATGAGAAAGGGAAGCATGGAAAATTTGACAATTTATGGATGGGGCCTTATGTCATTTATGCTTTTAGAGGGAGTAATGCATTCTTTCTTAGAAATCTAGATGGGATAGAGATACCTAGTGGACCTATCAATGGCAGGATGTTCAAACACTATTTCTCTGAGCAATAGATATTTTTCTAGTTTTAATCACTATAAATATCATTGTCTTTATTATTTTAATTGGGTGACTTATTAATAGAAGTTTAATCCCACAGAGAAGGCCCTAGATTTCATTGATATGTTACCATAAGTATTGCAAAAAACGAAATCAGATGTGGATATTGTTGAAATAGAACAATCAAGTCTACTAATCAAATGTTCTTGGCACCTCACAGGGAGAGTGTCATCCCCATTTGGAGCCACTGTTAGGGTCATATAATTTATATGATCTCAAGGTATTTGAGTATTGTATCTCAGGAATCTTATATTGTAAATACTTATCAATCTGCCAATGATTTCCAAATAAAAGAAAAATAAAATAAAAAATGAAAAGAGGGTATAAATAAGAAAAAGGAGAAAAAACAAAAATATTGAAAAAGAAGAAATGGTTGAACCTCACAAAAAGAAAGAAAAATAAAAAAAAGGAATAATATTAAGAATGTTGCAAGTTTAAATGCCACTACTGATAATTAGTTTTCTTCATTACTGCTAAATAAAGGTTGTGTGTAGCTTGTTCAAAATGCCATAATGTCTAGTTATTGGTTTAATCATACAGTGTAATCATGGTTAAACTTGTTTAAATTTTTGTAAATTAGGTTAGAGAATAAATATTTTCCCATCAGTTCAATCTAGGTAAGTCAGTATTTAGGTAGAAAATGACATCGATTCTATTGTTTAATCTAAATCAATAGGAGATATAAAGGATATACTAGATAGTTTTTCATTCTATATAAAACAAAATAATATGGGTTTGCCAGTCTAAGTGCACCCTAAAGAATAAAAAATGTTACTTTAGTTATGGGTAGGTAGATTAGATGGTTTGATAAATATTTTCCTATGTCATATTTTTATCCAAAGTTTTAACCATATGCTAAAAGGAAAATATGCATGATGGGTTAAAGCTCTTGTTGTATATATTTCATTATCCACCTTTATCCTAAGTCAGGAAGGCAAAAGAATAAAATGCATGGGACAAATTCGGTTTTTCATATTATGGTTAAAGCACATCTTAGTCAGTGGCATCGCCCACTCAGCATCCACAGTCTGTGTCATTCGTCGCCCCCCCTCTCCATCCTACCTTTACTGCCAAGGGGGGTCCAAAAAGGTTGTTTCATCCCTTGTGTGGCAAACCCTCATGATTTCACAACCCCCCATTGCGAAACCACTTACCATTCGCTACCCCCTCCAAAACTGCCTATCCTTTCCCCCACCTTACTGTGTCCCCACCACGACTCCTCCGCCACTCACCTCTCGCCACGACGCCTAACCGTTAGCCAATTAAATACACTCCTAAAAAAATAATTGTTCCACATTAATTCATAATTCCCAGGTTACCGTTGAGGCTTAATGCTCCCGCACCATTTTCAACGTAACTTTCGTAGTACTATTTAAAAGCTACAAAAACCATTGTGAAGGGAAGGGAGAAGCTTGGAGAAATTCCCACAGAAGCCTCCATCATTATCAGATTCCATAATTCTAAGTCAAAATATGAGCTTGAAGAATTAGGAATCAGTGACAAAACTACTATTATTTTATAGGTCAAGAAAGTTTTGACCAAAAGGAACTTTATTGGTTAGTTAGAAGAAAGATGTGAAACATTGGAGCTGTAATAAACAGGTTCACCAATAGAATTGAAGCATTTATCCAGAAAGGACTACCCAAAATTTATGTAATAAATGACAAATTGATCACTCAGGAAGACTATGTCCTGAAGATGAAAGAAATGGCTAGAAGAAGTATCAAATTCAGTGGGATTAAGGGCGGTATGAAAGAAAAGGCATTTTTGGAAACCATGTCAAATGATTTCTACACAGAATGAAGTAAAACACATTTTTCAGTGCAGCTGACTTTTTCCAAATACATAGAGGTAAATGAGATTTACTGGAGAGTAAGAAAATTGATTGTACCAGATGAAAAGAGATGGGAAGAACTGGTTGATTTACTAGATTAAAAGGGTAATTCGGGAGAAGTAAGACAATGGCCAGCACATCAGCTAGCACGATAGTCAGTTCATCAACTAGCATAATTTCAGGTTGAATCAATGACCGAATCCATCAAAAGAGAGCCATGTTCCCTAACATATTTCTACGTGGCCTATTTTTCTTCCAAAGATAATCATATTATTTGTAATTAGGCTAATAATACATTGTCGGTTTGACAACGATTTTGTAAATGATTTTTTGTAATTATTAGCATAAATACTTCATTGTTTGAAGTATTAAGGGTTGATTTCTGAATGTAATTTCTTCTACATATTGTAATTTTCAAAGTACTAGAGCATCAATAATACAAGGACCTTTCATAGGATTCAAAAATTGTGTAAAAATCCAGTTTAATTTATAGGCTCCATAGCCCAATGGAATTATAAAACTTAAATCAACCAATCCAATCAAATCAAAACAAACAAGTACAATCATAATTAGCCTAGAATTTACATGAAACAAAGCTAAATTTTATAGAGAGATCCCTCTCTGAAGCTGGTGGGGCTAGATCCCAACTTCAAAAGTGGTTTTGATGTTGTCCTATGTGTTTACTCCCTCAACCTCAAAAATACCAAAGGACAATAGATCTGAGTGTAATAGAAAAAGTGGGATTTGACCTGATGACTAATGATTTGATTTGAAAACTGATAATTTTCCTTGAAAACAATGCTATGTGGGCATAGTGACTTTTGGTGACTTATATTTGTATTATGTGTTGACATCATTAGTTGTGACACATTGGTTGAAGTATAAACAATTGTGATTCAATATGAAGCAATCTCACAATAAGTAGATGGAACCTGCATGACTTATTATTTGTGTATTGATTTGCATCTAGTGACTTATATTATGATCATCAAGATGACTTGATGACATATTGTTGAAAAAATGAAATCTCTACTTGTCACCTGGTCTAAATAATTGATATTGTGATCTTGATGATTTTGATATTAATTATGATTTGGAATCTAAACATTGATAAGCTGACATAGTTGATTTGATTGCATAGCATTGATTTGTGTGAGGCAAAAAAATTTCTTTGTTCAAGTGTTATGATTGTAGAAAGCATTGTATGAAGCAAGCTCTCTAATCTTGACATGTCCACATTGATAGTTATCTGATGAAGCGAGGAAGATGTGTCAAACCTCTACTTCAAAAGTGGTATGAGGTATGACTTTGATTTTTTGTTTATTATAAAAGATGGTCTATTATTAATAGGTAATGAGCATATGATGATCAAAGTAAGAGGGAGATGGCCTTTGAAGTTCAAAAAAGAATGAAGAATAATGGCATGATGGATTACGTTCTGAATTTTGGAAAAGAAAATCTATATTTTGAAGCTATTGAATAATTTTTGGAAAATGGAAACGCAAATCCTTGAATACTCTCTTTGAATTTCAAGAATTTGTGAAGAGATATTGTTCAACTCAACTTGGAAACTAAAAATTGGTTGAAGCATTGATGTTCCATTTGAACACCCATTTGTATACATATATGTTCATAATTGCTTCATACACATTGAGTTTCCACCAAGAATCGTTCGAGATATTTGAATGGGATGAATAATTTATGATCTCCGATATTCTTCCTATGATATGTGGCTACATGGATGTATTGATGATGATTGAGATAGTTATTTTTTAGCACATCTAAGTGTTTCCTTAGTATGATATCTTCCATGATACTCTGAATGAGAAGTTTGTATCTTTAAGAACAACCGATGTTGAGTATGATGTTGCTAGCATGGCTAGCTATAAGGCAGGATGAATATGACATGGATACAATGCAATGACAAAGAGTGAGATTAGATTAGTATAGAATCCCATATATAGTTGAGACTGAGATACCTTCATATATTGAGACAATTTTTTTTGTTCAAGACAAACTTAGGCTTGTGGTTGGAACCTCCTTGAGAGGGAGGATGACTATGGTATCCTTTTTAGATATCTTATTCTAATATGATATCTGATTTAATGTCCCATATGAAAAAGAGACAACTACTATTGAGACACGATGACTATAAAATATGAGCACGATGATATGTTATTGATCTACATAGAGCGTCACTAATTGAGAACACTGAGCCAACTTTTCGCCCCCTGTCTGAGTTCCTAGGGTGAGGAATTTAGATAGAGGTCTCCTAGGGTTGATGGATCTTTAGACAATAAGGTCATAAATGTTGCTCCCCTATCTATTACCCATAGTTTTGGAGATGTTTCTCCCCTATCTTGGTCTTTACAAAGTATACCCCAGTTCACATTATACACATAAGATGGACTTGTTAGGATTACTATTCCTCGTTTGGCCAATGGGTTGAGAGTGTACTTAGGGTGTACAACCCAAGATGATTATGATGCAGGTGTTTTACCACATCAATATTTAGGGTCACCATTGGGAAGATCGGTAGGCAATAGGTTGGCTTGAGTAGTAGCTCGCCTATATCACCTATTGCTCAATATGGGCTCCCTCATGAGATTCTGAGTTGAGATATGCTCCCCGTTATGGTTCAGGGTTGAGATATACTCCATGATGATATGTTATCCAATGATGATGCAGGTCATAGATTTAGTTCCTTGCTAATGTTTCCCAGGTGGTAGAATTGGGCTCCCCACTGTCATAAATTCTGGGTGGTAGTAGTGGCTCCTCGATGGATGGAGGGTGATAGATTGAGCTCCCCTCAATTCCAGGTGGTAGTGGTGGCTACCCGATGGATGTCGAATTCTTCCTCTATTAGATTTGATAATGTTAAACATATGAACAAAGACAATAAAGAGATAAGAAGTAATAAGAAAGAGATGAATTGATATTAACACTGACGATACGTGATGATGAGATACTTGTGATTGGATATGATTTTATGAATAGATACATGAAGGATGACGCAGGTGGAATTATCCCTAGTTGAGAGGGAATATTAAAATATGAAACTACAGTAAAATTCTAGTTTTGACAACTCATTTTATGGAGATCATGATTGCATTAAATTCCTATTTTCGAGAGGACAAAAATCTACCTAAAGATCACTCAAATTGGATAAGGGAAAGTGTACTTATGAAGGAAAGCCCACATGTGCATATTTTATAAGGTCAACCCTAAATAAAATTGGACACCCTTGGAAGGCTACAAATACAAGTGACCTAAATCCTATTTGGACATAATCATGAGACATTATTCTATACTCTTTTATTTTTTTTGTCTCACACAGGTCTAAGGCACTTCCATGAAGGAATGGATTCGCTCGAAGATAAAATTATAGGGTTTTAAGCTCATATATTTGTTTTATGGTAGTGGCAGGAACGACATAGGATAATCGCATGATAATCAGATCATCTGTGTGATTGAATATTTTAATTTTCACACTCAGCGCCTCCTCCATGCAACCGACATCTAGGGTTTTGAGTCTCAGTTGCAGACTATAGTCACTAGCTTATAGGCTCTAGGGAGCGACTGTAACCTTTGCAGTCGTACGCACGACTCCACCTTTGTGCAATTGGGACATAAATGATGAAATTTCAGTTGTCTAAATATTTTTCTCAATGACTGCAGTGTTCAACAGTTGACCGTAGACAGGGAAAATTCATTACTAGCTTAAGAATCAAAATTTTGAGTATAAGCATTGTTGGGTTCATTTCATGGACATTGTGTACTTGTTTAGCTAGATAGTTGTATGGATGAAGATATGGATCATTATACTCTATTTTTATGAATCATTCGATGACTATATAATAAGAAGAATAATTTGAAATGGTTTCCCCATAGTGGGATTTTCCCTGGTCTCTGACCAATCCTTGTGTCTCTATGTGTGAATGTTTTTCTTTTGTTGTGCATTGATGGTGATGATATTTGATGCAGGAGTATCTAGCTAGGGCACCATGACCTAGTGTTGGTCTCTACCAAGGTGGAAGTTGTGTTAACAAATTGGTTTCTTTATGTTCAGTTTGTCAAAGTAGGATGTAAGATTTTGTTTACTTTTAGTCTCAGTATTAGTTAGGGACAATTTGGTCATTTAGGATAACTATTTTGTTTGTATTTAATCAAAAGTAGGTTAATAACTATTCTGTCATTTTAGAAAAAAAAAACAAAATGTGTTCAATGTAAAATCTTGCCACAAAGCATAACCGAATACAAGCATAGTTATATAACTAAATAGAATTACAACTGAAAACAGTAACTACATAGTTCAGGTAACTGTGAAAAGAGACTACAAATGTACATGAGAAATTCATTGAAAGAGTTCATCATTTTTTGATATACAAGCATTAATTAAAAAAGAACAAACAATTCGAATCCATCTATGTAACCATAATATTTTCTTTATTGCTTCCTAATTCACCAAACAGTCAGAGTAATTGATACAATCAATGCATACAAGTTTGTTTAATTTCTTTTCCTAAGAAACAGAGTCCAGACAACGAGACTAAAATACATTTCCAGAACGAGGGTTTGTAACCCATGAAAAGAAATTGACAGTGAATGTACAGGAGAAAACACAGACAAATTCAGACGAGTTAAGCACATATGAGCCACACATTATTTTCCTAATTTCGAAATCGTCCACCAGAATGAATACCAAAGCGGCTACAGTGCTCTCTGTTCATTGAAGAAATTACAAACACAGCCACAAATTAACAATCATAATTCGAGGATGTTCAAGCCAGAACGAAAGGAACGACAGTCAACAGTCACCATTAAGACGGAGGTAACTCAAGCCAACATTTCCCTGAAATTTTCTTTTAATCATAATATGAAATGTCTGAGCATACAGAGCAGAGTTTAAAAATAACCCATGAACAGTCACATAAACGATGGCCAACAAACCCTAGGTGAGGGTTTTGGGAAGCGGCTCCCATATGTTAACAATTACAATCAACAAGCATATAACCGAGGAAGCCTATGCTAAAAAAATGACCAGGACATTGGACTACAGCCGAAATACATCAATGAAAAAGAATTGAGGAAACCCAAACCCTCAAACTCACAGGTCCTAATTCTAAAACTGAATATTAGTTACGTTGACAGAGCCTACCAGGTAGAGGCTGACGTGATTGTTCCAAGCACACCCAACTGCAAACCCTATAACCTGCAAAAGAACCAAAACACAATTGTTAGCAAATTGTTGACAGAGGGAGGAAAAAATAGTGCATGAATGTAAGTGTAAGAATGATACACTTCCCTACCTGAAGGGTTTTCAACAAGAACAGAGCACAAGCCATTGAACCTTGAATTCCATACAACGACTAAGAAAAAGGAGCAACTACATTAGAAGTAGAACAATAGGAAGAGCAAATTGAATCATGGACAGACGCAGTTACCTACAGTGAAGTCGAAGACTGGAGAGCGCCATTGTTTTGCAACCTAAGTGCATGCCAAACCACTAAGATTTACTAGCAAGACGATCTCATACTAGAAACAGAGACTGTGGAGCAAAGACCAATTGAAACGATTGCAGAAGAAGCATAGAAATATACTTAGATAGGTGACAGAACCACCCTTGGTTGCATAAAGAATCGGGACCAAAATTTGTCCAGGCAAATATAAAAGCCAAACCCTCGCACAAGAAAATCCTGAATAGTGTGCCCAACAGTTTTAGCGCAGTTGCATGCATAGGCAGCATAACCTCACCAGAGCTAACCCTCGACAGTAAAGAGAAAAGAGCATAAATGACCAAGTGAAAGATGGTGGGAGATTTTGGCGTGACGAGGAGTGGGAAACGCAACCCAAGGCACAGTACAAATTATTAATTGCACACATAATTGAAACCACATCATATTCCAAGAAAATTCGAGGACGATTCATAATCCTACCCTAATCAACAGTTAATCGCTTTTTATATCATTTAACTATTGATTAATCCGAATAGTATTGGGTTGGTCCCATCATAGTGGTATCAGAGCAAGGTATTGGAACTAGCTAAAGAAATGGAGGTAGGAAGGAGAGGTCATGGAAGAGGTGTTCAGAGGATAGCAGAAGAAGGACTGAGAGAAGAGATCAGGATTCTTACTGCCCATTTGGAGGCAGTTGAAGCAGGGAGAAGAAGAGATCTGGAGATAGGTGATGATAGCGAAGAGGAAGCTGAAGTGACAACAGATGAATCAGATGGAGAGGGCCTAGAAATGTGACTGTTGAGATCAGTCTTAAGGGCAAGAAATAAACCCAAACCAGATCCCAAATTATGACAGCAACCTGTCCACAAAGGTTATGTTGGACTAGATCAGCAAGCTCGATAAGTATTTCGAGTGTGAGGAGGTCAGTGAAGACTACAGAGTTAAGTTCACTGCGACAAAGTTGAAGGGACATGCAGCCCTGTGGTGGGACAGTGTCCAAATAGAGAGGAGGAGATTGAACAAGTTGTCGATCAAAAACTGGTTAAGGATGGTGGCCAAGTTGAAAGGCAGATTTTTGCCTAAAGATTATCAGATTGCACTACACTGGCAAGTGCAAAATCTAAAACAGAAAGGAATGACAGTAAGGGAGTACACTGAAGAGATTTATCAAGTGAACTTAAGGGCCAGTTATACAGAAGATACCCTGGAGAATATAGCCAGGTATGTAAATGGTTTAAGGCTAGAAATTTTAGATGAAATTAGTATTCTTTCTCAAAAGAACATTGAAGAAGCATATCAGAGTGCTATGAAAGTTGAAGAGAAAATTACTAGAAAGTAGAATGCTCAGAGATGACAAGGAAACGATAGAGGAAGAGGTTAGTGCTATGGCATAGGACAAAATGCTAGCAGTAATGAGGAAGGCAGCAGTTATAAAGCTACCGGATCAGTAGAAAAAGGTGACAATACGAGAGGTGGTAGGACATATCAGCGAGGCAAGGGAAATGGCCGAGGTAGAGGAGTTGGTTACCAATGTTACAGGTGTCATAAGTGGGGACACAGATCATTTGAGTGTCCTGAGGCAGACCAAGCTGGGCAGAGGGGTACATATGTCACACAACCAGAAGAAGCAAAGGAACCTCCCCAAGAAGCAGAAAATGCTCCAGAAACAGGGGAAGCCCTGGTTTTGAACAAGGTGTTGTTAAAACTAGCCAAAGAAACCACCGAACAAACTCAGTGGAAGGCTTTGTTTCGAATGGTTTTTAAGTCACACGGTAAGTTCTCTAAGCTAATTATTGATAGCGGTAGTACAGATAACTTGGTGGCCACAGAGATGGTAGAAAAGTTAGGGTTGAAGCGGTTGAAACATCCCAATCCTTACAAAGTTTCATGGCTGCAAAAAGGTCATTAGTTGCTGGTAGATGAACAATGTGAAGTGGAGTTTCAAATAGGTAGATATAAGGATAAGGTCATTTGTGACATAATGCCAATGGATGTATGTCACACACTACTAGGCAGGCCATGGCAGTATGACAAGAAGGTGCTACATGGTGAAATGACCAATTTCTATAAGTTTTTCAAGGATGGGATCAAGCACACGCTTGTGCCCATCAAGGAGGGAGAAACAACAGGGACAAGTTAGACAAGAGTATTGTTAATGAGCGGAAAACAGTTTCTGAAACAAGTTGAGGACAACGAGGTGAGCTATGCTATTCTGACAAGTGTGAAGACACTACTGCAGCATACATAGGTGTTAGATTTACCCCCAGAAATTCAACAAATGTTGCAGGAGTTTACAGATATAGTGGTGGATGACTTGCTAGATAAACCGCCCCCCAAAAGAAGCATAAGTGACCATATTGACTTCATACCCAGAGCAAGCTTGCCAACTAAGGCAGCATATCGGATGACCCCCAAGGACAATGGGGAGATTAGAAAGCAAGTGCAGGAACTGCTAGATAAAGGACTGACAAGGAAGAGTTTGAGCCCTTGCATAGTTCCAACAGTTTTCGCTCCCAAGAAAGGAGGAGAATGGCGGATGTGCACAGAATCGAGGCCCATCAACAAAATCACCATACAGTACAGTTTTCCACTACCAGAGATGGATGACATGATGGATTTCCTAAGTGGGGCAGCATATTTTTCTAATATAAATTCGAGAGGGGGACGAGTGGAAGACAACTTTCAAGACAAATGAGGGACTGTATGAATGGTTGGTTATGCCATTCAGACTAAGTAATGCACCTAGTACATTTATGTGGTTAATGAATGAAATGCTGAAAGGATACATCAGAAAATTTGTGATAATGTTCATGGACGACATACTTATTTTCAGTAGGATAAGGGAGGAGCACCTATGACATGTTCGGAAAGTGCTAGAAATGTTGCAGCAAAATAAGGTGTTGATAAATCTGAAAAAATGTACTTTTTTGCAAAAAGAGTTGATTTATTTGGGCTTCGTAATAGTAGAAAACGAGTTGAAGATGGATCCAGAGAAGATTGTTGTGATAGTTAATTGGCCATCCCCAAAAATCTTATTTGAGGTACGTAGTTTTCATGGGCTGGCAAGTTTTTACCGGAAATTCATAAGAAATTTTAGCGAAATTTGTCCTATGTTGGACACCATTAAAAAGCCCAGTCTGCCTTTTCGATGGACTGATATAATGGAGAGGATTTTTCAGCTACTAAAGAAGAATATCACAAAGAGATCGATCCTGAGATTGCCAGATTTTAAAAAGCTCTTTCAGGTTTGCTATGATGCTAGCGGTACGGCTATTGGAGCTGTACTCAGCCAGGAGGATAAACCTGTTGCATTTTTTAGCGAGAAGTTAAATGAAAGCAAGAAATATATTTGTCCTACGATAAGGAGTTATATGTTGCCATCCAGGCACTGAAGCACTGGAGACACTATTTGTTGGGAAACGAATTTGCTTTGTTTTCGGATAATTCTGCACTATAGTATGTGATGCAATAGCACAAGCTGTATCACAAACATGCCAAGTGGGTGGAATATTTGCAGAGTTTCACCTTTGTGGGTGGAAACACATTAGTGAGCAGGCCAACAAGGTGGCCGATGCATTGAGTAGGATGGCCTTACTTTTGCAGGAGAGTACTGTACAAGTGTTGGGTTTTGAGCACTTGAAAGATTTATACTAGACTGACAAAGATTTTAAGGAGGCCTATGAGGCATGTCAAAATCCCTTGGTGAGAGATAATAGTCCATGGTTAGACTACAACTTGTAGGAGAAACTGCCATTTAGAGGAGGACAGTTATGCATTCCTGACTGCACGATGAGGGAGAATCTTATTCGGGAGAAGCACAGTGGAGGTCTAGCCAGACATTTTAGCATAGACAAGACACTTGAGCAGCTCAGTCATTTCTAATTTTGGCCAAAGATTTGAAGGGATGTACAGCGATTTGTGACCAGATGTAAAGTGTGCCAGTTGGCAAAGGGTCACAGTCAAAACACGGGACTGTATACACCATTGCCTATTACAAGCAAACTGTGGGACTCAGTCAGCTTGGACTTTGTCTTGGGTCTACCTAGGACACAGTAGGGTTATGACTCGGTGATGGTAGTAGTGGACAGATTCTCGAAGATGGCACATTTTATCCCTTGTAGAAAAACTAGTGATGCCACTCACGTGGCTCATTTGTTCTTCATGGAGCTTGTCAGGCTACATGGTTTGCCTAAGTCTATTCTTTTGGATAGAGATGTGAACTTTACAGGGCACTTTTGGCGCACCCTGTGGAAGAAGATGGATACACAGTTGAGTTACAGCTCTGCTTATCACCCACAAACTGTCGCACAAAAAGAGGTGGTAAACAAAAGTCTGGGAAACCTGCTACGAAGCTTGATTGGTGAGAATTCATGGATGTGGGATCGAGTGCTCACCCATGCAGAGTTCGCTTATAATGAATAGCCTAGTCAAAACATAGGTTACAGTCCATTTCAGATCCTGTACGGCATGCATCCTCGCGGAGTGCATGAATTGCAAGATCTCGGATAGAAATAAAGGTGAAGCGTAGATGGAGAAGATTTTGCTAACGCGATGAGAGATTTGCATGAGTAGGTGAAAATTAAATTGCAGGACAACAACAAAAAGTATAAATAGCAAGCAGATTTGAAAAGAAGGTAAGTACAGTTCAATGCGGGAGATGAAGTCCTTGTGCATTTGCGCAAGGAACACTTCACTAGAGGTGCATACAATAAGCTGAAGTATAAGAAGATAGGTCCTGTTATGAAACCAGCTCACAAAAAGATATGAAAGAGAGATCCACGCCTTAGAATTCAGCCTCTTCGAGGGGGCAACCTCCTTTACATTACATAAATGAACAATTCTTGGATGATACAAATGAAAAGACCTCCTTTCTATATATAGGAGTCTAAGGGGTCATAAGATAACCAGAGCCGACATAACAATAATAATGTAAGGGCACAATAATAATAATAGTGGGCTTCTATGGGGCACAATAGTAACAATATGGGCACTACATGGGTACATCAATATAATAAGTGGTTTGTACTAATAACAATAAGGGGTGACACTAGTAGTATAGGGGCCTAACATGCCCCTCTCCTTCAAAAAGTGTTGTCCTCAACGCTTGAGTAGTTCTTGATGCTTCTGTATAAAATTCTTGTCGTCCCATGTGGAATCTTCTGCTGGTAAGTACTTCCACCTGATGAGATACGTTGAAATTGATCGATTTCTTAGCTGCTCCATATGAGGATTTGGTGCATCCTGTAACCTGACTCTAGAAGTAGCATCTACATCTGCCAAGCGTGCATTTTGTGATTGTATCCATGCCTGCACTGTGGCATCATCTCGTTTTATAGATGGCCCTGCTGATGAAACTGATGAATGCACCAACACTGGGGTATTTGCAGACAGATTAGAACCTCTTTGATGTAATGCTAGCATCTTGCCATGCAGTAAATTAGCTAAACCATTTAAGTCCTGCTTAGCATGTTCTTGACTACTTGCGACTTGATGTCCCTGCAAAACTCTCGATCCAGCTTGATAGTTGCATAGAGAAGAGCTTACTGTGGTGACTGCAATATTTGTACCAGGAGAACTACACCCGCGTTTTGATGCATCACTTGCTTTTCTGGCAACACCACGCGCATCACTGTCATTTGTCATATTTTCAGATTTCATTACCTGAAGACTGGCAATGGACCTTGAACCATCAGCCTGCTTTAATGAGGCCCCATGCATGAGTGTGCTATTTCTTGAGACCATTTCAAGTAATCTGGACTGTGTTACTTCTGAACCAAATTTTGTACTTGCAAGGGCTAGGTCACTGGATGTGGTAACAGTTAAACCTGACCTTATGGAGCCTTGTTTTACTTCCGGAGAAGGCAAACTAGCTCTTCCATCACCACTAGAATTTAATGTGCCATGCCCAATCACTTCAGATTGAGGATTATGAATAGATTGGCAATTATCTATCCCTTGACATATTGCAGAATTTGAACCCAACTGTCTTGCTGACAAAGCCGCTGTAGGATGTAACAGTCCTGCCTTCAGAAATTAAGTTCTTTGGAAGCCCTTCATCTCTTAGTCTAGGATTATCTTCAGCGTTATTTGATTTAATCTTGGTTTCACCTGGAACAATTGGCGAGGTAGTGGAAGAGGACACTGATGCCACAGATATTCTTTCATGTGACAATAAAGCACGAGGAGGAGCCTCGTAATCACCGACCCATCCAGGGCCAAATGAGACACCTGGGGGCAGAGCTCTCCTTATCTTCTGAGCTGCAATCTTCCAGGCAACTGGTCCAAGGTTTGCAGCAAACTGAGCAAGACTTCTTGCATAAGCATGCTCTGACCGAATTCCAACAGGGATTAGTTGCTTTGACTCCCCATCTAGAATAGTAAGTATTGAGTCATTTCCATTCTCTAGTTGGTTAAATGGCCTGTAAGTAGCACGACGGTTTTCTTCCAACTGAAGTGGCCGCCTTCCATTT